>JARQOD010005572.1:0-47291 GCA_033576555.1 Oophaga sylvatica
AAATGGTGTACATACTGTTACTTATCCATCATTAATGGATTCTGATATGTAGTTGTATGCTTTTATTTAAAACCGTATAGCAGATTCCTTAACCAATTTTTTTTTGGGTTTGCATTGCTTTTCAACATGTTAATGTATGCGTTTATGTTTGTCAATTCTTTATTTATATTGATTTTTTTCACTAAAATCATCATCTTATGGTAGTAAAGGTTATCTTTCTCTGTTTGGAGTATAGACATTTTTAATTGACACGTAACAAGGAAAATACTTGATCTAGTATTTAAACATCCTCCTTGACCCTGGGCTCCAACACCGCCAGTTGTTTCTCGGAAGTGCTGTTAGCACAGTCAACACTTGCTCCTGTGTTACTGGGGTTCAGTAATGTCAGCTGTTCCCCTGCTGTGTGTACGGCAAAAAGTCCTGCTGCCTCCACCCTGTTCTCCTCTCATCCCTGGGCTCCAACACCGCCAGTTGTTGCTCGGAAGTGCTGTTGCACAGTCAACACTTGCTCCTGTGTTACTGGGGTTCAGTAATGTCAGCTGTTCCCCTGCTGTGTGTACGGCAAAAAGTCCTGCTGCCTCCACCCTGTTCTCCTCTCATCCCTGGGCTCCAACACCGCCAGTTGTTGCTCGGAAGTGCTGCTAGCACAGTCAACACTTGCTCCTGTGTTACTGGGGTTCAGTAATGTCAGCTGTTCCCCTGCTGTGTGTACGGCAAAAAGTCCTGCTGCCTCCACCCTGTTCTCCTCTCATACCTGGGCTCCAACACCGCCAGTTGTTGCCTGGAAGTGCTGTTAGCACAGTCAACACTTGCTCCTGTGTTACTGGGTTCAGTAATGTCAGCTGTTCCCCTGCTGTGTGTACAGCAAAAAGTCCTACTGCCTCCACCCTGTTCTCCTCTCATCCCTGGGCTCCAACACCGCCAGTTGTTGCTCGGAAGTGCTGTTAGCACAGTCAACACTTGCTCCTGTGTTACTGGGGTTCAGTAATGTCAGCTGTTCCCCTGCTGTGTGTACGGCAAAAAGTCCTGCTGCCTCCACCCTGTTCTCCTCTCATCCCTGGGCTCCAACACCGCCAGTTGTTGCTCGGAAGTAATTGGCACAGGTACTCACTCCTGCCCAGCCTGGTTACAGCACGACAGCTGTTTCCTGGCAGTGTCAACGTCAATTAGCCTCCAATAAGTTGTCCTGTCGTGTTGCATTCGGGTTAGCCGACTCTATGGTGCCTGCAGTTTAGGTGCTTCCTAAGTGTGCTGCGGGATATGTAAATAAAGGCTGTTTCCGTTGTGACAATAGGACAAGCACCCACTGTAGGACTGTGTGATTCGGTAACTGCGGACGGCTTGCGGCCTGTCAACTTACATTTTCATGGGTGCCTTATGGTACCCGTCCGGGTTCCAGTACCGTCAGCTGGTTCTCCGCAGTGCCTTTGGCCTAGGTGCCTCCATCTCGGTATCCGAGTTCCAGCAACGTCTGCTGGTCCTCGGTAGTGCTTTGGAGCACAGGTACCTCCTGCTTAGTAACCGTGTCCCAGTAACGTCAGCTGGTCCTCGGTTGTGCCATTGGCTCTTTTCCTTCTGCTGCCCCTCCGGGTTCCAGCACAGTCAGCTGGTCCTCGTTACTTCCATTGTCTCTTGTACCATCTGATACCCATCCGGGTTCCAGTAACATCAGCTGGTTCTCGGAAGTTAGTCAGCCTTCTTGTACCTTCAGCTACATTTCCAAATTGAAGATGTTTTAAATGTTTTTTTGGGTAATCACTCTGGATCTCCAACAATGAAGACGACGACCCTGATGACCACCCCGAAGAAGACGACGAGCCCGAAGACGAGGACCCTGAAGGGGACGACGACGACCCTGAAGACCACCCCGAAGAAGACGACGACCACAAGGACGACGAGCATCAAGCCAACCAGCCTGAACACCATCACAAAGAAGAAATAAAAGATTACCCAGAAGAAGATTACCAATAGGACAAAGAAGGTTAAGACAAACTACAAGATACAGAACAAGAGACAGAAGAACAATAAGCAGAAGATCAAAAAGCAGAAGAACATGAAGTATAAGACCAAAATTAAGAACAAAATATATGCTCTAAATTATAAGCAGAAGAAGACTAAGCAGTGTATGGGGGTGAGTCCGTTCCTCCTCGTGGTGCCCCTGGAAAATGCCTGCTGCTGCTGCAGGCTAAACTGAACGCGGACAAATACTGTTGTAATTTAAATCTTTTGTGACAGCAAGAACGGAAGGATGAAAAATTCATACTTTTACAGATTACAAGTACAGGAATGTCTGTCACAAATAAGAATATGATGAAGAAGATGAATAGGAAGAAGATGAAGAAGTAGAATATGAAGAAGAATAATAGTTTAATAAGAAGAATATGAGTAATGTTAACAAAAAGATGAATAGCAAGAAGTTTAAGAAGAAGATAAATAAGGTGAAGATGAAGAATAATTTGATGAAAAAGATGATGCTGCTGAAGATCATGAAGGAGAAAGTGTGGCAGAAGTTAAAAAGGTGAAGAGCATGGAAGTTGTGAAACATACATATGTGCCAAAATAGAAAAAAGGTTAACAACATTGTCAATTTCTTCGTCAATCCGAACGTCTTTAAAAAAAAAAGGATTACTGCTATTCCATTTGATTGGGTTAAACATCTATGCCTTTAATGTCTCCTCAACCTCCCCTAATACATTCTACATTACTCTTTGTTGTTTTCCTTCATGTACAATTAACCTACAAGGCAAGAATGGTTTTTTTTTAATTCCGATATTTTGTTCCCATAGACTTACATTGGATTTCCGGTATCGGTATCGGGTATCGCCGATACTTTTTGGGTATCGGCGATACCCATTCCGATCCGATACTTATTGATATCGGAAAGTATCGCTCAACTCTACTCACAAGACACAACTAACACATGGAAAAGTGACAAGTACATATAGTCATGCGAAAAGAAAAGAGGTGGAGGAGTAAAAGGAGGGGGAGACAAAGATATAGGCATGTCATGCCCTTCTAAAACCAAAAAAGTGCCAAGCCGACACGGCCAGTCCGTTCCTGCCCGGGCGACCTGCGTGTCGCCGGGTTTGTGCCAGAGCTGCGGTGGACCCTGACGGCCAGCCCCCCTCTCCCAATACTGGTGCCTGTCCGCTGGTGGGTCGAGTGAGCCCCCCTGCGGTGGAGGCAGGTCTAATCTTTTTTATTTAAATTGTCTCTCTAATTTGAATGAGTACACTTTAAATCCTTTTACAAGGATCTATTGGAGGGCAAGTCTCATGCCAGCAGCCGCGGTAATGCCAGGTCCAGTAGCGTCCAGTAAAGCTGCTGCAGTTAAAAAGCTTTTATAAGGATCGAGCTTGGCGGTCCACCGCAATGCGTCCTACCGCCACTCACAGCCCCTGTGCCTTGGGGTGCCTCCCCGATGCTCTTCACTGATTGTTCCGGGGTCCGAAGCATTTCCTTTGAAAAAATTAAGTGTCCAAAGTACAGGTGGTGTAGCTTGCTTAACAGCTGGGTTAATCCGCTGACTAGTAGACACTGCTACTAGGCCCAAAATTATTGTCGATTTTTCGGAAAAACCGAACTCTTCGAAATCTAGTTGCCCCCAGCAACACAACTCTCAAGTCCTTATCTTCATCTGCAACCTGGATAAATTCTAATCCGGGTTGTTTTGCATGTAGGACCTCTAAGTGTTTATGTTGCGTCTCTATTATGAATGGGGTGCAAGAATTTCAATTTCGTACCACAGGCACCATTTTTAAAATCAACTGTCATGTCCATTGCCAATCGTGCTACATTATTTATTTAATTGAGGGCGGTTGTGGGTTGCAGTACATCGGTCGGACGATACAGACGATGCATGCAAGGCTCAACAAGCACCGTCAAAATATCCAAAATGGGTTCATGCTACACAGTCTCTCAAAACATTTCTCCCTAGTGCACCAAAAGAATTTGAGTTCGTTATTATTCGTTATTGACCAGATACCAGATGATATGCCTGATCGGTATAATAATCTAATAAGAAGGGAGAGTTTCTGGATTTTTAAACTTGGTACACTGGCCCCTGAGGGGTTAAACCTCACTATTGAAAAAGTCACGTAATATATGCATTGTGAGATTTATTTATTTTCATTTATTTTTCCTTGTGTACATTGTTTTTATGTCGTTTTTAGGTTGGTTTTATTCAATTTATTGTGTGTTGGTTTTTTTTTTTTTTTTCTTTTTTGCAGTCATATTTGCATTTTTAATCATGTGGGTGTTCTGATTAATTGCCTTTTAATTTTCATTTACTGCTCCACCTTTATATAGCTTTCCTACTCCATTCTATGTATAACTGCCACCTAGAGGAAGACGGAGCCATTCCGTTGAAACTCGTTGTGGATATCAATAAATGAAGACTTTTTAATATCAGCTGAATTGCGTCCCTCGCGCTCCTTATGACCGGATTGCTTTATCATCAGTTATGTCTGATCCTCTCTTGAGGTACCTGGCCGGAGCTGCAGCGGACAACCATAATCTCATCTGCCTTTATCGCCAGCCTGGCGCTCCTTTGAAACCGTCTATCTGAATTTGGTTGCAAAATTATTGTCTGGACTAGATGCAGTTAAAAATTTGTAATTATATCTACAGCCGGTGGCTACTCCGCTGACTAGCAGACCCTGCTACTAGGCCCAAAATTATTGTCTGGGCTAGATGCAGTTAAAAATTTGTAATTATATCTACAGCCGGTGGCTACTCCGCTGACTAGAAGACACTGCTACTAGGCCCAAAATTATTGTCTGGGTCAGATGCAGTTAAAAATGTGTAATTATATCTACAGCCGGTGGCTACTCCGCTGACTAGCAGACACTGCTACTAGGCCCAAAATTATTGCCTGGGTTAGATGCAGTTAAAAATTTGTAGTTAGATCTACAGCCGGTGGCTGCTCCGCTGACTAGCAGACAGTCAAGCTTTGTAGCAGACCTCTGATTCCCAGGCTATAGTATGAGTAAACAGCTCTAGTCTTCACACTCAACCATCTGTGTTACCCCAAGCCATAGTGTATGTAGTTTCTTATGGTTAAAAGGGGGTGGGGAAAGACCCAACCCACCTGTAATTGACGATGCTAACGTCACGTAAAACACAGCAAGGGGACACTAAAAAGAGTCTCCATTTTTTTCCAAAAATTTGGGGCACAGACACCACTTAAGTAGCATCAATTGCCCCAGAGTTGCTTAAAACGGTTGGTGAGGTGATTTGAACAAATCCTCAAGCTTTTACTCTCCCCAGGATGACACAGGGGTAGAAAAGCCCTTGCGCATCCATGATTTGTTCATCTTTATGCACGTGAGTCTGTCTACATTCTCAGTGGACAGCCGCGTGCGCTTATCTGTCAGACTCAGCACACCACCAGCAGCGCTGAACACACGTTCAGAGAGAACAAAAATTATTATTAATTTGAAAGCTGGTGGAGCTTAGTATAGATGGCCTAATACAATGAGTACCATACACTGCTACAGGCCCAAAATTATTCTACAGGCAAGATGCAGCTAAAAATTATTATTAATTTGAAAGCTGGTGGAGCTTAGTATAGATGGCCTAATACAATGAGTACCACACACTGCAACAGGCCCAAAATTATTCTACAGGCAAGATGCAGCTAAAAATTATTATTAATTTGAAAGCTGGTGGAGCTTAGTATAGATGACCTATTAGAATGAGAAACACTCACTGCTACAGGCCCAAAATTATTTTCCGTCCTAGATGTAGCTACAAATTATTAGCAATTTTAAAGCTTAAAACGTTTGGTGAGGTGATTTTACCAAATCCTCAAGCTTTTACTCTCCCCAGGATAACACAGGGGTAGAAAAGTCCTTGCAGATCCATGATTTGTTCATTTTTATGAACGTGAGTCTGTCTACATTCTCAGTGGACAGCCGCGTGCGCTTATCTGTCAGCACACCACCAGCAGCGCTGAACACACGTTCAGAGAGAACAAAAATTATTATTCATTTGAAAGCTGGTGGAGCTTAGTATAGATGGCCTAATACAATGAGTACCATACAGTGCTACAGGCCCAAAATTATTCTACAGGCAAGATGCAGCTAAAAATTATTATTAATTTGAAAGCTGGTGGAGCTTAGTATAGATGGCCTAATACAATGAGTACCACACACTGCTACAGGCCCAAAATTATTCTACAGACAAGATGCAGCTAAAAATTATTATTAATTTGAAAGCTGGTGGAGCTTAGTATAGATGACCTATTAGAATGAGAAACACTCACTGCTACAGGCCCAAAATTATTTTCCGTCCTAGATGCAGCTACAAATTATTAGCAATTTTAAAGCTTAAAACGTTTGGTGAGGTGATTTTACCAAATCCTCAAGCTTTTACTCTCCCCAGGATAACACAGGGGTAGAAAAGTCCTTGCAGATCCATGATTTGTTCATTTTTATGAACGTGAGTCTGTCTACATTCTCAGTGGACAGCCGCGTGCGCTTATCTGTCAGCACACCACCAGCAGTGCTGAACACACGTTCAGAGAGAATGCTGGCTGCGGGCATGACAAGATCTCCAAGGCGTGAGTGGCGAGCTCCAGCCATTTATCCAGATTCAAAGCCCAAAAAGAGCAAGGATCCAGTGACACAGTCATGGCTTCGATGTTCAGTTGGAGATACTCCTGTACCATAGCCTCTTGGCGCTGACTATGTGTCTGACTTCTTGTCTCCTGTGGCCTTGCAAAGGATGGGCTAAAAAACTGGTAAAAGGAATCCGCAAAATTGCTGTGAACACCAGCAGATACTGTATTTCTGTTACGGTTTGAGTGCTGAAGACTCGACAGTCCCACGGTTGGCAAGTTAGAACTGTGAGATTTACTACTTGCACCACTGGTGTTTTGTGGTAAAGCACATGTAAGATTCTGCAACAGTCTCTGCTGATACTCCTGCATGCGTGAATCCATTTCTATGGCAGGAATTATTTCGGCAAATTTGCTTTTGTACCAGGGATCTAACAGTGTGGCTAGCCAGTATTCAGGATTATTTCGAATTCTGACAATTCGAGGGTCATGTTGCAGGTAGTGCAGCAAGAAGGCACTCATGTGTCTTGCGCATCCAGGAGCACCAAGTCCCTGTTGTGTTGGTGGCGAGGTACGAATCATGCTTCCTTCCTCTGCCCTCTCCCCCCAACCTCGCACAACAGAAATGTGATCAAGGTCTCCCTCATCTGATGAGTCTTCCATGCCCATCGCCAGTTTGTCCTCCACTTCTTCCTGGGCTCCTGCACCTTCCTCACTAGTTTGGCTGCTACCATGCACCCTGGTTAATCCCTCTCCCCCACCCTCCCATCCCAGCCGCCTTGGTGCAGCCGATCGTCTGGACCTTGCAGATGTTAGCCCTTCCGCATACGGAATGTTGGATTCCGGTTGCAGGATTTGGGAATGTTTAGCTTGCAAAAAAAGAAGACTGAGAGGAGACTTAATAGCTGTCTACAAATATCTCAAGGGCTGTCACATTGTAGAAGGATCATCTTTATTCTCATTTGCACAAGGAAAGACTAGAAGCAATGGGATGAAACTGAATGGGAGGAGACACAAATTAGATATTAGAAAAAAATTTTGACAGTTAGGGTGATCAATGAGTGGAACAGGCTGCCACGAGAGGTGGTAAGTTCTCCATCAATGGAAGTCTTCAAACAGAGGCTGGACAGACATCTGTCTGGGATGATTTAGAGAATCCTGCTTTGGTCCCTTCCAACTCTTCCATTCTATGATTCTATGATTCTATGATGCAACTCCTCCTCTACTTCCTCAACCTGCTCTTGTTCCACCACCTGACTCCGAATTCTGTTTAACATCTGCTCCAGCATGTAAATCACCGGAATAGTCATGCTGCTAATGGCATCGTCAGCACTAAACATCTTCGTGGCCATTTCAAAACTGTGCAGAAGGGTGCATAGGTCCCTGATCTGAAACCACTCCTCCAGCGTGATTTGCCCCACCTCTGGATCTCATTGGCCCAGGCTATAATTCAGAACGTATTGCACCAGGGCTTGTCTGTGCTGCCACAGTCGCTGCAACATATGCAGAGTTGAATTCCACCGTGTTGGCACATCGCATTTTAGCCGGTGAAGTGGCAGGCCCAACGACTTCTGTAGAGATGTAAGTCGTTGAGCTGCGGGATGCGAACGGCGGAAGTGAGCACACAGCGACCATGCCCTCTGCAGAAGGCCATGTAGTCCGGGATAGTGGGCTAAAAATTGCTGGACAACCATGTTCAACACGTGAGCCATACAAGGCATATGTGTGACATTGCCACGGCGAAGGGCCGCACCCAGGTTTGCGGCATTGTCGCACACGGCCTTCCCTGGTTGCAGGTCCAGTGGAGACAACCATTCATGAAACTGGTTCTCCAGAGCTGACCACAACTCCTCAGCTGTGTGACTCACATTTCCCAGACATTTCAAAATAAAAACCGCCTGATCACGTTGAGCCCTTCTGCCAGCATAGCAAGGAGCTGTGCTGCAGGATCCCTTCTGCGCAGTTAAAAAGCCCGTGGCATGACCAGACAGGCTTTGGGTGCAGGTGGAGGACCGAGAGGAGGTTGAGGAGGCAGAAGCAGTGGAGGAACTTCGAGATAAAGAGGATTGACGCACAACTCGTGGGGACGGCAACACTTGGACAGCAGCCCCTTGTCCTGCTGTCACCATAGTTACCCAGTGCCCAGTCAGCGACATGTAACGCCCCTGTCCATGCCTACTCGTCCAAGTGTCTGTGGTGAAATGCACCCTGTCACACACTGAGTTTCTCAAAGAAGCGGTGATGTTGTGTGCGACATGCTGGTGGAGCTCAGGCACACCTTTCTTTGAGAAGTAGTGCCGACTGGGCATTTGGTACTGGGGCACTGCGACGGACATAAGGGCTCGAAAATCCTCTGTGTCCACAAGGCGGAAAGGCAGCATTTCTGTAGCCAAGAGCTTGCAGATGGTGAAATTCAACCTCTTAGCTTTCTCATGGCTAGGAGGAAATGGTCTTTTACTTGTCCACATCTGAGGGACCGAGGGCTGGCTGTTGTGCGTAGACGGGGTTGAGTAGGGTGTCCCCAGACAACTGACGGTCTGTGAGGAAGATGCAGGCGCAAAAGTTAGGTTGCCTTGATCCAAAGGTGGTGCTCTCGATGTCGGAGAGCGCTCAGCACCAGCTGGTGTTTCCACTTCCAAATGAACTGATGACTGCCAATCTGACTGGCTGTTGCTGGTAAAGAGGTGCCAGGTCTGAGTCTCAAAACAGGTCTGACTGCTGTCCCCCAGTGACAAAGGATGAAGAGGCCGCGGTCGCGGATGCACAAGATGGGGCAGACGGTGGTTAGGCCGGCCCGCTAGGCCGCATTGTAGCACAGTGAGCTTGCCACTGCAACTTATGCTTCATATCCATGTGACGGTTCATGCATGAAGTACTCAAACTATGGATTTTTTGGCCTCTACTTAGCTTTTGGTCACACAACATTTTTTTCCCCTCACAACATGCCTATTCCCCTTTCCACCAGCAGCAGGCCTTTTGCCACTCATTTTGGTGGTTACCTAATTGACAACTGTGGAGTTGTTTGCACAAAAAATAATGGCTGCAAAAAATTCTTAGTATTTGAACGCTGGTGGAGCTTTGTATAGATGGCCTAATACAATGAGTACCACAGACTGCTACTATGCCCACAATTATTCTACAGGCAAGATGCTGCAAAAAATTATGAGTATTTCAACTCTGGTAGAGCTTTGTATAGATGGCCTAAGAGAATGAGTACCACAGACTGCTACTATGCCCACAATTATTCTACAGGCAAGATGCAGCAAAAAATTATGAGTATTTCAACGCTGGTGGAGCTTTGTATAGATGGCCTAATGCAATGAGTACCACAGACTGCTACTATGCCCATAATTATTGTCCAGGCAAGATGCAGATAGAATTTTTTTTTTTTAAGGCTGGTGGAGCTTTGTATAGATGGCTTAATAGAATGAGTACCACACAATGCTACTATGCCCAAAATTATTGTCCAGGTAAGATGCAGGTAAAAATTCTTTTTTTTTAAACTCTGGTATAGCTTAGTTTAGATGGCCTAATAGAATGAGTACCACACACTGCTACTATGCCCACAATTATTCTACAGGCAAGATGCAGCAAAAAAATATGAATATTTCAACTCTGGTGGAGCTTTGTATAGATGGCCTAATATAATAAGTACCACAGACTGCTACTATGCCCACAATTATTATACAGGCAAGATGCAGCTAAAAATTATGAGTATTTCAACGCTGGTGGAGCTTTGTATAGATGGCCTAATACAATGAGTACCACAGACTGCTACTATGCCCATAATTATTCTACAGGCAAGATGCTGCAAAAAATTATGAGTATTTCAATGCTGCTGGAGCTTGTATAGATGGCCTAATAGAATGAGTAACACAGACTGCTAATATGCCCAAAATTATTGTCCATGCAAGATGCAGATAAATATTTTTTTTTTAAACTCTGGTGGTGGAGCTTTGTATAGATGGCCTAATAGAATGAGTACCACACACTGCTACTATGCCCAAAATTATAGTCCAGGCAAGATGCAGGTAAATAGTCTATTTTTTTTTAAACTCTGGTGTAGCTTAGTTTAGATGGCCTAATAGAATAAGTAGCACACACTGTTACTATGCACACAATTATTGAACAGGCTAGAAGCAGCGAATAATTAGGAGTGATTTGAACGCTGGTGTAGCTTAGTATAGATGGCCTAATAGAATGAGTAACACAGACTGCTACTATGCCCAAAATTATTGTCCAGGCAAGATGCAGATAGATTTTTTTTTTTTTAAGTCTGGTGGAGCTTTGTATAGATGGCCTAATAAAATGAGTAACAAAGACTGCTACTATGTCCAAAATTATTGTCCACGCAAGATGCAGATAAAAAAAAAAATTTTAAACTCTGGTAGAGCTTTGTATAGATGGCCTAATAGAATGAGTACCAGACACTGCTACTATGCCCAAAATTATTGTCCATGCAAGATGCAGATGAAAATTTTTTTTTTTAAACTCTGGTGGAGCTTTGTATAGATGGCCTAATAGAATGAGTAGCACACACTGCTACTATGCACACAATTATTGAACAGGCTAGATGCAGTGAATAATTAGGAGTGATTTGAACGCTGGTGTAGCTTAGTATGGATGGCCTAATACAATGAGTACCACAGACTGCTACTATGCCCACAATTATTCTACAGGCAAGATGCTGCAAAAAATTATGAGTATTTCATTGCTGCTGGAGCTTTGTATAGATGGCCTATTAGAATGAGTAACACAGACTGCTACTATGCCCAAAATTATTGTCCAGGCAAGATGCAGATAGAATTTTTTTTTTTTTAAGGCTGGTGGAGCTTTGTATAGATGGCTTAATAGAATGAGTACCACACAATGCTACTATGCCCAAAATTATTGTCCAGGTAAGATGCAGGTAAAAATTCTTTTTTTTTAAACTCTGGTATAGCTTAGTTTAGATGGCCTAATAGAATGAGTACCACACACTGCTACTATGCCCAAAATTATTGTCCACGCAAGATGCAGGTAAAAATTCTTTTTTTTAAACTCTGGTGTAGCTTAGTTTAGATGGCCTAATAGAATGAGTAGCACACACTGCTACTATGCACACAATTATTGAACAAGCTAGATGCAGTGAATAATTAGGAGTGCTTTGAACGCTGGTGTAGCTTAGTATGGATGGCCTAATACAATGAGTACCACAGAGTGCTACTATGCCCACAATTATTCTACAGGCAAGATGCTGCAAAAAATATGAGTATTTCAATGCTGCTGGAGCTTTGTATAGATGGCCTATTAGAATGAGTAACACAGACTGCTACTATGCCCAAAATTATTGTCCAGGCAAGATGCAGATAGAAATTTTTTTTTTAAGGCTGGTGGAGCTTTGTATAGATGTCCTAATAGAATGAGTACCACACACTGCTACTATGCCCAAAATTATTGTCCACGCAAGATGCAGCTAAAAATTCTAATAAACCCTATCACCAGATTCTCCTTTATATGCTCCGACATTGCCTCAGTCTCTGGGAGCAACAAAGGGTAAGCATGCCTGCGAGATGGCTCTGCCCCAGGATGAAGTCTATCGGGCAATCATAGGGACGATGGGGAGGAAGAGTCTCCACGTCTTTCTTAGAAAATAAGTCCGCATACTGCAAGGTTAGATCTGTGGGAACCTCAGACGACCCAACATGAACTTGTGGCTTGAGACACTGTCCCTGACATGCCCTACTACATCCCTGTATACTCCCCGCAGCCCAATCAATATAGGGGTGAATGTTGGGCAAACAGGGCATACCCAGCAACACCTCATCAATACCCTTGGGGATGACTAGCAGGGAGATTAACTCCTGATGTTTAGGCGAAAACTCAAGGGAAAGGTTAATGGTTTGATGGGTGATCTGAGAGGGTAATGCTTAACCATTAACCACTCAGATGGTAACAGGCTTAGAGAGCATAACAAGAGGTATTGCATGCCATAGGGCGAAGGAAGATGACATAAAATTACCCTCTGCCCCAGAATCCATGCAAGTCTCTGCAGAGAGAGAGATTGACCCAAAGGACATTGTCACCTTAAATGTAATTTTGGAGGACAACGCTACCGTGTCTCGTGAACTTCCTCCTATAGCCACTAGACATGGTTGTTTTCCCTGCCGCTGATGACACTGGTTGGCATAATGACCACTCTGCCTAAAAACATGGCAGATCGGGGTTGCCTGAGCTGGACGATACTTGGATTCTGCTCGAGAAACCTCCCTGGCTTCCAAAACCTGGGCCGGAGATTTCAGAGGCTTGGCAAAGTTTGGAGCCAGCCGAAACCTCTGCCGACACTGGACTCACTGCAGCCTTTGCTCAGAATGCCGAAGGTCGATGCGGGTGGAGACAGAAATTAATTCCTCCAGTGTGGCCGGAATCTCCCTATTGGCCAGTGCATCCTTTACATGATCAGCCAGTCCTCTCCAGAAGGCAGGGATGAGGACTTTATCCGGTCACTCCAACTCAGAAGCTAGAGTACGGAAACGGATGGTGAAATGGCTGACAATGGACGAGCCCTGGGAAAAAGCCAAAAGTTGGAGCACGGTATTGTGGGTGACATAAGGCTCTAAAAAGACCTGCTTCAGAGTGCTCAGAAAAAGCGAGACACTCTGCACCACCTGCGGCATAGCCCACTCCAACGCTCTGTCAGTTAACAGAGAGATCACAAATCCCATCTTAGCCCGTTAAGATGGGAAACGTGACACTAGCAGCTCCAAATATATAGCACACTGGTTCACGAATCTCCTACAGGTTTTGCTGTCACCCGTGAAACTATTGGGTAGAGGGAGATGAGAGAGAAGACGGAACAGCGGTGGCAGTGCACACACAAGAAGCAGCTTCAGTGGCTGCAAGAGCCGCTACCGCAGTAACATCCACTGCTGAGGTTGTGCGCTCAAGAGCGGACAACCTTCTCTCCAACTGCTGGATGTACTGCTGCAAACGCTGCTCATCCACCATTGCTAGCCAGACCCTGGTGCTAAGATACTGTTAGGGTTTGCGCATGGCACCAAATATAAATTAAGAGAAGGTGCAATCACAACCCGGGGTCCACTGTGCGCTGATGGAGGAACTGCAGCTAGAGACAATGGCAGAGTGATGCTGCGTGCAAGCACCGAACACACACAGAGTTAAAGGTCACGCTATGTGGGAAGAGTTCAAAGTACCTGCTCGGTTGCTCCACAGAGCGGTGCAATGAAAGAGCACACGGAACTATATCCTGTTAGACATCACATAGCAGATAATGACGCAAGTTGGGGTCCCTATAACTCACCCCCCACTATGCTGGTGATTGAGCCTGCCCTGTCATACGGTCTATGAAATACGCACATGCGACGCCGTCGCCCGGTGCAGTTGCTAAGCTCAAGCGGGAGTTCCCACACTACACTGCCTGATGAGAACCACACTCGCAGTGCCAATAGCAGCACACGTGCATCCAGGGTGGAAACTGTCCCACCTACACACACAGCAATATTAGTGATCTTAGTGCACCGATGGGTGCCCTAAAGATCCTTTTATAGACTGCGCCTAAGTCCAGTCAAACAGGACCTTTCTCACGGACCAATCCGGAACCGGCACAGGACCAGAGCAGCTGACGACCGACCACCAATGAGAGGTCGCCACCTCACGAGCACACTCAGTAAAGCAAATCCTGGACTTAGCCAGAGGAATGACTGCTCGCCGATGTCTGTTGCTAGTTACCATAGCTGGACTTGGAGAGGCAGTGGCAACAACTTACACAGCCCGAGTCTGAGCAAGATGCTAAGACCGACGTCTTTGCTGAGCTGCATCTACTGTGGTTGAGACTGAATGGGAGACCGCAGGAGAAGATGATTCTTGGTATCCACCCTGTGCAGAGGGAGAATCCCAGCGCCTAAAGAACTAATATTTGATTTATTATATTTTCTGTAAATACAGCTCTGGCAAAAATTAAGAGACCACCACATCAAACCCTTGTCATGGGCAGCCCATTCTCCAGACCTGAACCCCATTGAAAACCTCTGTAAAGTAAGCAAGAGGAAGATGGATAGTCACAAGTAGAGATGAGTGACTTTGCCTCCAGGAGGGTCGAGTCGAGTTTCGGACCACCCGACTTTCACAAAAGTTGAGTCGAACGAAATCGGCCGACTATCGGAAAAAGTTGAAGGTCCGACTGAAACTCGAACCGACCCCAATGCAATTCAATGAGGAAGAAAAGTCGGCAGGGAGTGGAGGACAGTAAACACAGAAACAGTGCCCATTTCAATGCCAACGACATCAATTCTTATTACTTAAGCTTGTCAACCTTCATTTACTTTCTAACAATAGTAATGCATTGAAAACTGGGGTTATTTGGCTAAAGTTGGGGGGGGCAGGGCTGGCTCCAGGTTTTCGTGGGCCCCGGGCCAAAGAATCTCAATGGGCCCCTTTAACACATACCACAACTCATGATGCTCCGATACGGCAGAGAAATATAGGTATAGTACAATGCCAAATACTTAACTTCTTACATTACATGAGTGATATCTATTTTAAATTCTACAATAGCTCAAAAACCGGACACTATATTCCTTCATACAGTATTATGGCCACGACATAGTGCTCCATACAGAATAATGAGCCCCATATATTGCTCAATAAATAATTGGTCCCATATAATGTTTCATACAGTATATGATGAGCTCCACATAATGCTACAGTATATAATAATGGTCCTCATATAATTTGCCATACAGTAAAGGACGGTCCCCATAGAGTATAATGAGCCCCACATATTGCTCCATACAGTATAAAGAGTCACATATAAAGCTCCATACAGTATTTGATGGGCCCCATATAATGCTCCATACAGAATGGGCTCCATATAATGCTCCATACAGAATAGGCCCCATATGTGCTCCATATGATGCTCCATACCCTATATGATGCACCATAAATAATGAACCCCATATGATGCTCTAGTATATGATGGGCCCCATGGATGATGCTCCAGTGTATGATGGGCCTATATAATGCTCCATTTTTAATGGGCCCCATATGATGCTCCAGTGTATAATGGGCCCCGTGTATGATGCTCCAGTGTATGATGGGCCCCATTTATAATGCTCCAGTGTATCATGGGCCTCATATATAATGCTCCAGTGTATGATGGGCCTATATAATGCTCCATATTTTTCCTGGGCCCCATATGATGCTCTAGTATATGATTGGCCCCATGGATGATGCTCCAGTGTATGATGGGCCTATATAATGCTCCATGTATAATGGGCCCCATATGATGCTCCAGTGTATAATGGGCCCCGTGTATGATGCTCCAGTGTATGATGGGCCCCATTTATAATGCTCCAGTGTATCATGGGCCTCATATATAATGCTCCAGTGTATAATGGGCCTATATAACGCTCCATACATAATGGGCCCCATATGATGCTCCAGTATGTGATGGGCCCCACGGATGATGCTCCAGTGTATGATAGGCCTATATAATGCTCCATATATAATGGGCCCCATATGATGCTCCAGTGTATAATGGGCCCCGTATATGATGCACCAGTGTATGATGGGCACCCATTTATAATGCTCCAGTGTATGATGGGCCCCATGGATGATGCTCCAATGTATGATGGGCCTATATAATGCTCCACATATAATGGGCCCCATATGATGCTCCAGTGTATAATGGGCCCCGTATATGATGCTCCAGTGTATGATGGGCCCCATTTATAATGCTACAGTATATGATGGGCACCATATATAATGCTCCAGTTTATAATGGGCCCTATCTATGATGCTCAAGTGTATGATGGGCCCCATATATAATTATCCAGTGTATAATGCTCCCCATATATTGCTCCAAACATTTAAAAAATTGAAATACCTCTCTTCACTGGTCACTGCTCTACTCTGGACTCCTCAGCGTCGTCATCTTCCAGCTATCTGCACTGTGACTATTCAGGCAGAGGGCGCACAGACGTGACATCATTGCGCTCTCTGACATGAATGTCACTGTCAGGAAACGCGGAAGACGTCACAGCAGTGGAGCAGGGAGAGGTAAGTATTCCAAGTGCTGCGGCCCTGAGCAAGCAGGGGGGGCCCACTCGTGGGCGACGGCACTGGCACAGGGCCCCTCATAGTAAGCCGGTGTCTATGACGGTGAGTGGCCCCCCTCCTGCTCAGGGCCACGGCACTTGCCCGGGTGCACCAGGTGCTGACGCCGGCCCTGGGGGGGTACAGCCCAGTTAGGGTGGTGGAAAAACTGGCATACGTTGAGGTGTAGGCTGGACGTTCAGCAGCTGCAAATGGAGGAATTGGAGAAGTCGGAGGAAGAGGAGGACAAAGCGAGCCATTTTGCTGGCAACCTATGTGTAATCAGGGGAAGGTGGTACAAAATCCTTTGAAACCCAGGGATGGTTCATTTTAATGAAGGTGAGATCACCAACATTTTGGGTCGACAGCCGGGTCCTTCTTTCTGTCAGGATTGATCCAGCAGCACTGAAGACTCTTTCTGATAGCACACTACCAGCAGGGCAAGCGAGCTCCTGTAAGGCATATTGTGCCAATTCAGGCCAGGTATCAAGTTTACAGGCCCAGTAGTCAAAGGGGAATGACCTGTGATGGAGAATATCGATAGGGAATGAGAGGTAATTTTGAACCATAGTTGACAACTGCTGTCTCCTGTCTGTTGAAATCGATTCAGTATTAACAGTCGTGCGAGCGGTACTCAAGAAATCAGTCCACAAAATGGTCATGAAACCCCAACTTCAATGCCACTTCGGCTGTGTGCACCACGAACACCTCTTCCATGTTGCCCAGTACGGCTCGTGGTAGAACCTGGACCGCTGCTGTGTGCTGGGAATGCCTCCAACAAACGGTTTACCAGAGTTGCTTGTTTGTTCGCCAATATTAGCTCTAGGTTCTCCTGTGGCATGATGTTCTGTAATTTGCCTTAATAGCGTGGATCGAGGATGCTGGCCAACCAGTAGTCGTCATCCTTCATAATTTTGGCAATGCGGGGGTCCCTTTTTAGGATCCGCAAGACATAATCACACATGTGGGCCAATGTTCCAGGTGTCAATGATACACTCCCAGTGGTGGGTGGAGGAGCACTTTCTGCCAAATCCATATCCCTCCAGTCACACACAAGCCCTGTACCTGACCTTGGTGAGCCAATATTTTCTCTTGCCCCCTGAGAAGCATCCTCCTCCCCAAAATAATCATCCCCTCATACTCCTCCTCTTCCTCTTCTTCCTCCACCTTGTCCAGGACAGTTCCCTGAGAAGACAATGGCTGATTGTCATCAAGGCTTCCCTCCTCCTCCTCATCTTCCTCCTCCGCTGCAGAAGCCTGATCCTTAATGTGTGTCAAAGTTTGCATGAGCAGACGCGTAAGTGGGATGCTCATGCTTTTGATGGCGTCGTCTGTGCTTGCCAGCCGTGTGCATTCCTTAAAACACTGAAGGACTTTACAGAGGTCTTTCAGCTTTGACCACTGCACACCAGACAACTCGATGTCCGCCCTCAAACTTCCTGCCTGTGTATCCTCCCACAAATGCATTACAGCTTGCCTCTGTTCGCACAGCCTTTCAACCATGTGCATGGTGGAGTACCACCTTGTTGCAACGTCTATGATTAGGCGGTGCTTGGGGAGGTGGAGCGATCGCTGCAGCCTCTGCATACGACTGGAGTCTACGGGCGAGCGATGGATGACTACCTTGCCTCTCGCAAGATGTAGACTGCCCAGCCATGACTCAGTTTCTCACTGCAAGTAGTCGGCCAGTACCTCCGCGGTGTGTCTGTTGTCGCCCAAAGACATCATCTTTAAAACAGCCTACTGACGCATACTACTAGCTGTTCAATAGTGGGACACCTCGTGTGCAACACTGGCAGCTGCGGAAGGAGTGCTCGTGCGACTTCTCTCTGTCGACGAGCTTTCGCTTCTGGAGTAGAAGGAGGAGGAGGGTCGAACGCCTACAACCACTGTTGCCTATACCGTGGGCTAGGCAGTACTGTCCCACCGCCGCTGTCCCCTGTGGACCCTGCATCCACCACATTAACCCAGTGCGCAGTGATGGACACGTAATAGACCCTGACCATGCCTACTGGCCCATGCATCTGTTGTGAGGTGCACCTTTCCACTCACTGATTGTTTGAGTGAATGGACAATGCGGTCTTTCACATACAGGTGGAGGGCAGGGATGGCTTTTCTAGAAAGGAAGTGCCGACTGGGTAGGTCATAGTGTGAGACAGCGAGGCCATGAGCTCTCGGAACACTGCGTTTTCAACCAAACGGAAGGGCATCACCTCTAATGAGATCAGTTTGGCAATGTAGACGTTCAAAGCCAATGAGGTTTTGCAGTCCTTCCACGCTTGCAAGTGCATGGTATTTAAATGTCTAAGCATGCAACTGGTATTCAATTTTCGGAGATTTTTACCTCGGCTAAAGGTCCTTCCGAACTACTTACAGATAACCTTTGCCTCATCAATAGGATTTTGGTCAGAAAAGTGCCACACTGCACTCTTCCTACTATGGGATATATTTTCAGGGCTTGCACGCTATGCTAATTTGACCGTCTGGACAAGCTGTCCTGCAACACTTTTTCCTTTTTTAACATCTTTTTGTACTGCTACAGGCCTGTCAGATAACCGCAGCTGCGATGTCTATGCCTGCTGCGGATCCTCCTCCTTTTCTGAGCTATTGCCAGTGGCACGCTCTTCCCCCAATGGATGCCAATCGGGGTCAACAACTGGGTCATCCATCACCTCCTCTTCAAATTCATCTGCACCTTCCTCTGTGTCACTGTGTAAGGTGGTATATTATGTGGGAATTGGCACCTGAGTTTCATCAGGGTCAGAATCTGGCTCAGTAGACTGTGAGGGCAATGCAGTGCTCTGGGTGAATGTACCAGCAGAATCATGTAGCAGTGACTGTGGATCAGTGCACGCCATGTCATATTCATCTTGGACTGGGGAATTCAGGATTTGACTTGATAACCCAGGCATGGTATGTGAAAAGAGCTCCAGGGACTAATCTGAAGTGTGGCCTGCCGAATCTTTCAATTTTTTGGGGGGTGAAGTACACAAGGAAAGATGTCGCTCCTGACCAGGAGACTGCACTGACGACTCAGTGCTTGCAGTATTTGAAACTTTAGAAGAGGAGGCGATAGAGCTGGAGGCTGTTTCAGCAATGTAAGCCAAAACTTGTTCCTGATGCTCCGGCTTTAAAAGCGGTTTACCTACTACCAGAAAAGGGAGCCTTCCAGGTCTTCTGGAGCCAGACGATAACGTAGGCTCAACACCTCCTGCCTTAGGTGCTGTGCTTTTTGCACTTCCAGCAGATGCAGCACCACCACCATCAGTACCAGCTGGCCCCCCCACCCACGTCCGAGGCCTCTTCCACCATACTTCCTCATGTTTGGGAAAATGTAACAAAAATACCAGCAGA
Organism: Oophaga sylvatica; assembly: GCA_033576555.1. NCBI lineage: Eukaryota > Metazoa > Chordata > Amphibia > Anura > Dendrobatidae > Oophaga > Oophaga sylvatica. The sequence goes on from JARQOD010005572.1 coordinate 20,006, forward strand.
TATATGGTACTTCATCAGAAGCATACAGCTGTATATAGTGTAGGGTAAAATTTAAATCTCCGTATTTATTTCCTGAGTCACACACAAACGCTCTCTTAGTATGGTTTTGACCGTAATACAAAAGGCAGAAAAAAGGTACTGTATCAGAAGATACCAGGTGTATATAGTATAGGGTTAAATTTAAATCTCCGTATATATTTCCGGAGTCACACACAAACGCTCTCTCAGTATGGATTTGCCAGTAATACAAAAGGCAGAAAAAAGGTACTGTATCAGAAGATACCAGGTGTTTATAGTATAGGGAAAATTTAAATCTCCGTATTTATTTCTGGAGTCACACACAGACGCTCACTCAGTATGGATCTGACCAGAATACAAAAAGCAGAAAAAAGGTACTGTATCAGAAGATACCAGGTGTATATAGTGTAGGGGAAAATTTAAATCTCTGTATATATTTTTGGAGTCACACACAGACGCTCTCTCAGTATGGATTTGATTGTAATACAAAAGGCAGAAAAAAGGTACTGTATCAGAAGATACCAGGTGTATATAGTATAGGGGAAAATTTCAATCTCTGTATATATTTCAGAGTCACACACAGATGCTCTCTCAGTATGGATTTGACCGTAATACCAAAGGCAGAGAAAAGGTACTGTATCAGAAGATACCAGTTGTATATAGTGTTGGGGAAAATTTCAATCTCCGTATATATTTCCGGAGTCACACACAGATAGTCAGCATGTATTTGTCCGTGATACCAGCCGGTACACGGTAGTGTGTGAGGAGCGTACAGCTATATACGGTGTGGGAAAAAATGAATGCTCGGTAACTGTGCAGAAAAAAAGAATAAAAGTATTAGTGCTGTGTAAAAAGCAGTCTGCACAGCAGTGTACACACAGCAATACAGCTAGCAGGCAGCCTAATAACCAGCGCTGCTGCACATAAGAAAATATCAGCACAAGCACATAAGAACTTCTCTTTCCTGCCCTAACTCTCTCCCTACTGATAAACAGCATCAGCAACCTCTCCCTACTGTTAAGATCAGCAGAAGTAAAATGGCGGACGGCGGTCAGGGCTTTTATAGACACTATGACGCCCCCAAAGCAAGCCAATCACTGCAATGCTCTTCTCTAAGATGGTGATGGATGCTGCCCATGTCATCTCGTTGCCCACAGTGTACGTTCTCCCCAAAATAATCATCCCCCTCATACTCCTCCTCTTCCTCTTCTTCCTCCACCTTGTCCAGGACAGTTCCCTGAGAAGACAATGGCTGATTGTCATCAAGGCTTCCCTCCTCCTCCTCATCTTCCTCCTCCGCTGCAGAAGCCTGATCCTTAATGTGTGTCAAAGTTTGCATGAGCAGACGCGTAAGTGGGATGCTCATGCTTTTGATGGCGTCGTCTGTGCTTGCCAGCCGTGTGCATTCCTTAAAACACTGAAGGACTTTACAGAGGTCTTTCAGCTTTGACCACTGCACACCAGACAACTCGATGTCCGCCCTCAAACTTCCTGCCTGTGTATCCTCCCACAAATGCATTACAGCTTGCCTCTGTTCGCACAGCCTTTCAACCATGTGCATGGTGGAGTACCACCTTGTTGCAACGTCTATGATTAGGCGGTGCTTGGGGAGGTGGAGCGATCGCTGCAGCCTCTGCATACGACTGGAGTCTACGGGCGAGCGATGGATGACTACCTTGCCTCTCGCAAGATGTAGACTGCCCAGCCATGACTCAGTTTCTCACTGCAAGTAGTCGGCCAGTACCTCCGCGGTGTGTCTGTTGTCGCCCAAAGACATCATCTTTAAAACAGCCTACTGACGCATACTACTAGCTGTTCAATAGTGGGACACCTCGTGTGCAACACTGGCAGCTGCGGAAGGAGTGCTCGTGCGACTTCTCTCTGTCGACGAGCTTTCGCTTCTGGAGTAGAAGGAGGAGGAGGGTCGAACGCCTACAACCAACTGTTGCCTATACCGTGGGCTAGGCAGTACTGTCCCACCGCCGCTGTCCCCTGTGGACCCTGCATCCACCACATTAACCCAGTGCGCAGTGATGGACACGTAATAGACCCTGACCATGCCTACTGGCCCATGCATCTGTTGTGAGGTGCACCTTTCCACTCACTGATTGTTTGAGTGAATGGACAATGCGGTCTTTCACATACAGGTGGAGGGCAGGGATGGCTTTTCTAGAAAGGAAGTGCCGACTGGGTAGGTCATAGTGTGAGACAGCGAGGCCATGAGCTCTCGGAACACTGCGTTTTCAACCAAACGGAAGGGCATCACCTCTAATGAGATCAGTTTGGCAATGTAGACGTTCAAAGCCAATGAGGTTTTGCAGTCCTTCCACGCTTGCAAGTGCATGGTATTTAAATGTCTAAGCATGCAACTGGTATTCAATTTTCGGAGATTTTTACCTCGGCTAAAGGTCCTTCCGAACTACTTACAGATAACCTTTGCCTCATCAATAGGATTTTGGTCAGAAAAGTGCCACACTGCACTCTTCCTACTATGGGATATATTTTCAGGGCTTGCACGCTATGCTAATTTGACCGTCTGGACAAGCTGTCCTGCAACACTTTTTCCTTTTTTAACATCTTTTTGTACTGCTACAGGCCTGTCAGATAACCGCAGCTGCGATGTCTATGCCTGCTGCGGATCCTCCTCCTTTTCTGAGCTATTGCCAGTGGCACGCTCTTCCCCCAATGGATGCCAATCGGGGTCAACAACTGGGTCATCCATCACCTCCTCTTCAAATTCATCTGCACCTTCCTCTGTGTCACTGTGTAAGGTGGTATATTATGTGGGAATTGGCACCTGAGTTTCATCAGGGTCAGAATCTGGCTCAGTAGACTGTGAGGGCAATGCAGTGCTCTGGGTGAATGTACCAGCAGAATCATGTAGCAGTGACTGTGGATCAGTGCACGCCATGTCATATTCATCTTGGACTGGGGAATTCAGGATTTGACTTGATAACCCAGGCATGGTATGTGAAAAGAGCTCCAGGGACTAATCTGAAGTGTGGCCTGCCGAATCTTTCAATTTTTTGGGGGGTGAAGTACACAAGGAAAGATGTCGCTCCTGACCAGGAGACTGCACTGACGACTCAGTGCTTGCAGTATTTGAAACTTTAGAAGAGGAGGCGATAGAGCTGGAGGCTGTTTCAGCAATGTAAGCCAAAACTTGTTCCTGATGCTCCGGCTTTAAAAGCGGTTTACCTACTACCAGAAAAGGGAGCCTTCCAGGTCTTCTGGAGCCAGACGATAACGTAGGCTCAACACCTCCTGCCTTAGGTGCTGTGCTTTTTGCACTTCCAGCAGATGCAGCACCACCACCATCAGTACCAGCTGGCCCCCCCACCCACGTCCGAGGCCTCTTCCACCATACTTCCTCATGTTTGGGAAAATGTAACAAAAATACCAGCAGATATATGGTACTTCATCAGAAGCATACAGCTGTATATAGTGTAGGGTAAAATTTAAATCTCCGTATTTATTTCCTGAGTCACACACAAACGCTCTCTTAGTATGGTTTTGACCGTAATACAAAAGGCAGAAAAAAGGTACTGTATCAGAAGATACCAGGTGTATATAGTATAGGGTTAAATTTAAATCTCCGTATATATTTCCGGAGTCACACACAAACGCTCTCTCAGTATGGATTTGCCAGTAATACAAAAGGCAGAAAAAAGGTACTGTATCAGAAGATACCAGGTGTTTATAGTATAGGGGAAAATTTAAATCTCCGTATTTATTTCTGGAGTCACACACAGACGCTCACTCAGTATGGATCTGACCAGAATACAAAAAGCAGAAAAAAGGTACTGTATCAGAAGATACCAGGTGTATATAGTGTAGGGGAAAATTTAAATCTCTGTATATATTTTTGGAGTCACACACAGACGCTCTCTCAGTATGGATTTGATTGTAATACAAAAGGCAGAAAAAAGGTACTGTATCAGAAGATACCAGGTGTATATAGTATAGGGGAAAATTTCAATCTCTGTATATATTTCAGAGTCACACACAGATGCTCTCTCAGTATGGATTTGACCGTAATACCAAAGGCAGAGAAAAGGTACTGTATCAGAAGATACCAGTTGTATATAGTGTTGGGGAAAATTTCAATCTCCGTATATATTTCCGGAGTCACACACAGATAGTCAGCATGTATTTGTCCGTGATACCAGCCGGTACACGGTAGTGTGTGAGGAGCGTACAGCTATATACGGTGTGGGAAAAAATGAATGCTCGGTAACTGTGCAGAAAAAAGAATAAAAGTATTAGTGCTGTGTAAAAAGCAGTCTGCACAGCAGTGTACACACAGCAATACAGCTAGCAGGCAGCCTAATAACCAGCGCTGCTGCACATAAGAAAATATCAGCACAAGCACATAAGAACTTCTCTTTCCTGCCCTAACTCTCTCCCTACTGATAAACAGCATCAGCAACCTCTCCCTACTGTTAAGATCAGCAGAAGTAAAATGGCGGACGGCGGTCAGGGCTTTTATAGACACTATGACGCCCCCCAAAGCAAGCCAATCACTGCAATGCTCTTCTCTAAGATGGTGATGGATGCTGCCCATGTCATCTCGTTGCCCACAGTGTACGTTCTCCCCAAAATAATCATCCCCCTCATACTCCTCCTCTTCCTCTTCTTCCTCCACCTTGTCCAGGACAGTTCCCTGAGAAGACAATGGCTGATTGTCATCAAGGCTTCCCTCCTCCTCCTCATCTTCCTCCTCCGCTGCAGAAGCCTGATCCTTAATGTGTGTCAAAGTTTGCATGAGCAGACGCGTAAGTGGGATGCTCATGCTTTTGATGGCGTCGTCTGTGCTTGCCAGCCGTGTGCATTCCTTAAAACACTGAAGGACTTTACAGAGGTCTTTCAGCTTTGACCACTGCACACCAGACAACTCGATGTCCGCCCTCAAACTTCCTGCCTGTGTATCCTCCCACAAATGCATTACAGCTTGCCTCTGTTCGCACAGCCTTTCAACCATGTGCATGGTGGAGTACCACCTTGTTGCAACGTCTATGATTAGGCGGTGCTTGGGGAGGTGGAGCGATCGCTGCAGCCTCTGCATACGACTGGAGTCTACGGGCGAGCGATGGATGACTACCTTGCCTCTCGCAAGATGTAGACTGCCCAGCCATGACTCAGTTTCTCACTGCAAGTAGTCGGCCAGTACCTCCGCGGTGTGTCTGTTGTCGCCCAAAGACATCATCTTTAAAACAGCCTACTGACGCATACTACTAGCTGTTCAATAGTGGGACACCTCGTGTGCAACACTGGCAGCTGCGGAAGGAGTGCTCGTGCGACTTCTCTCTGTCGACGAGCTTTCGCTTCTGGAGTAGAAGGAGGAGGAGGGTCGAACGCCTACAACCAACTGTTGCCTATACCGTGGGCTAGGCAGTACTGTCCCACCGCCGCTGTCCCCTGTGGACCCTGCATCCACCACATTAACCCAGTGCGCAGTGATGGACACGTAATAGACCCTGACCATGCCTACTGGCCCATGCATCTGTTGTGAGGTGCACCTTTCCACTCACTGATTGTTTGAGTGAATGGACAATGCGGTCTTTCACATACAGGTGGAGGGCAGGGATGGCTTTTCTAGAAAGGAAGTGCCGACTGGGTAGGTCATAGTGTGAGACAGCGAGGCCATGAGCTCTCGGAACACTGCGTTTTCAACCAAACGGAAGGGCATCACCTCTAATGAGATCAGTTTGGCAATGTAGACGTTCAAAGCCAATGAGGTTTTGCAGTCCTTCCACGCTTGCAAGTGCATGGTATTTAAATGTCTAAGCATGCAACTGGTATTCAATTTTCGGAGATTTTTACCTCGGCTAAAGGTCCTTCCGAACTACTTACAGATAACCTTTGCCTCATCAATAGGATTTTGGTCAGAAAAGTGCCACACTGCACTCTTCCTACTATGGGATATATTTTCAGGGCTTGCACGCTATGCTAATTTGACCGTCTGGACAAGCTGTCCTGCAACACTTTTTCCTTTTTTAACATCTTTTTGTACTGCTACAGGCCTGTCAGATAACCGCAGCTGCGATGTCTATGCCTGCTGCGGATCCTCCTCCTTTTCTGAGCTATTGCCAGTGGCACGCTCTTCCCCAATGGATGCCAATCGGGGTCAACAACTGGGTCATCCATCACCTCCTCTTCAAATTCATCTGCACCTTCCTCTGTGTCACTGTGTAAGGTGGTATATTATGTGGGAATTGGCACCTGAGTTTCATCAGGGTCAGAATCTGGCTCAGTAGACTGTGAGGGCAATGCAGTGCTCTGGGTGAATGTACCAGCAGAATCATGTAGCAGTGACTGTGGATCAGTGCACGCCATGTCATATTCATCTTGGACTGGGGAATTCAGGATTTGACTTGATAACCCAGGCATGGTATGTGAAAAGAGCTCCAGGGACTAATCTGAAGTGTGGCCTGCCGAATCTTTCAATTTTTTGGGGGTGAAGTACACAAGGAAAGATGTCGCTCCTGACCAGGAGACTGCACTGACGACTCAGTGCTTGCAGTATTTGAAACTTTAGAAGAGGAGGCGATAGAGCTGGAGGCTGTTTCAGCAATGTAAGCCAAAACTTGTTCCTGATGCTCCGGCTTTAAAAGCGGTTTACCTACTACCAGAAAAGGGAGCCTTCCAGGTCTTCTGGAGCCAGACGATAACGTAGGCTCAACACCTCCTGCCTTAGGTGCTGTGCTTTTTGCACTTCCAGCAGATGCAGCACCACCACCATCAGTACCAGCTGGCCCCCCCACCCACGTCCGAGGCCTCTTCCACCATACTTCCTCATGTTTGGGAAAATGTAACAAAAATACCAGCAGATATATGGTACTTCATCAGAAGCATACAGCTGTATATAGTGTAGGGTAAAATTTAAATCTCCGTATTTATTTCCTGAGTCAACACACAAACGCTCTCTTAGTATGGTTTTGACCGTAATACAAAAGGCAGAAAAAAGGTACTGTATCAGAAGATACCAGGTGTATATAGTATAGGGTTAAATTTAAATCTCCGTATATATTTCCGGAGTCACACACAAACGCTCTCTCAGTATGGATTTGCCAGTAATACAAAAGGCAGAAAAAAGGTACTGTATCAGAAGATACCAGGTGTTTATAGTATAGGGGAAAATTTAAATCTCCGTATTTATTTCTGGAGTCACACACAGACGCTCACTCAGTATGGATCTGACCAGAATACAAAAAGCAGAAAAAAGGTACTGTATCAGAAGATACCAGGTGTATATAGTGTAGGGGAAAATTTAAATCTCTGTATATATTTTTGGAGTCACACACAGACGCTCTCTCAGTATGGATTTGATTGTAATACAAAAGGCAGAAAAAAGGTACTGTATCAGAAGATACCAGGTGTATATAGTATAGGGGAAAATTTCAATCTCTGTATATATTTCAGAGTCACACACAGATGCTCTCTCAGTATGGATTTGACCGTAATACCAAAGGCAGAGAAAAGGTACTGTATCAGAAGATACCAGTTGTATATAGTGTTGGGGAAAATTTCAATCTCCGTATATATTTCCGGAGTCACACACAGATAGTCAGCATGTATTTGTCCGTGATACCAGCCGGTACACGGTAGTGTGTGAGGAGCGTACAGCTATATACGGTGTGGGAAAAAATGAATGCTCGGTAACTGTGCAGAAAAAAAGAATAAAAGTATTAGTGCTGTGTAAAAAGCAGTCTGCACAGCAGTGTACACACAGCAATACAGCTAGCAGGCAGCCTAATAACCAGCGCTGCTGCACATAAGAAAATATCAGCACAAGCACATAAGAACTTCTCTTTCCTGCCCTAACTCTCTCCCTACTGATAAACAGCATCAGCAACCTCTCCCTACTGTTAAGATCAGCAGAAGTAAAATGGCGGACGGCGGTCAGGGCTTTTATAGACACTATGACGCCCCCCAAAGCAAGCCAATCACTGCAATGCTCTTCTCTAAGATGGTGATGGACGCTGCCCATGTCATCTCGTTGCCCACAGTGTACGTTCTTTCTCATTGACTGAAAAAAGGCGAGTGCAAGCATTATGGGAAAACCGACTTTGGCGCTCAAGTCAACAACCGCATGGCCGACTTCACGCCATGGTCGGGTTTCGCTCGGCCAAACCCGACTTTGGCGAAAGTCGGCGACTTATGAATCTGACCGACCTGTTTCGCTCAACTCTAGTCACAAGCCATCAAACAAAGAACTGCTTAAATTTTTGAGCCAGGAGCAGTGTGAAAGACTGGTGTCAAGCATGTCAAGACACATGAAAGATGCTTTTAAAAATCACAGTTGTTCCACAAAATATTGATTTCAGAACTCTTCCTGAGTTAAAACATTAGTATTGTTGTTTCTAAATGATTATGAACTTGTTTTGTTTGCATTATTTGAGGTCTGAAAGCACTGTTTTTTTGTTTTTTTTAATTTTGACCATTTTTCTTTGTCAGAAATTCGGAGACAAGTTGTCAGAAGTTTATAGACTAAAAGAACAATTTACATTTCACTCAAAAATATACATATAAAGAGAAAAATCAGACAAACTGAACATTTGAAAGTGGTCTCTTAATTTTTGCCAGAGCTGCATACTTTGCTGCCTTGATTCTGCTTTCTAGTGCATTAACAGTTAAGAAAAATGTGTTATTGAAATTCAATTGTAGTAGGACACATATCAGCTACTCCATATTACTGATCAATCACACCGAATAAGATATTGCTTCTGGCACCTCTAATCTATGTGCACCTTTCTCAACTGAATCTCTGTATTATTCATAGATTACTAAACTTATCTTACTGTCTGGAGTAATTTTCCAATGTTTCAGAGCTTTTTGCTTAACTGTGAACTTGCACATCCTCTCAATATCCTTAATCACCCTAAAATGGCTGATGAATTCCATGGTATACATGCTATAATAGTGCCTCCTAATTGACTGCACCATACCATGTAATATGATAGCTGCAAGACATTATGGGAAACCTCCTTTTGTCATGCCTTAGGTCAAGGGAGCCTTCTGTGACTGACGCATTCTTCTGACATGTAAAACTGAAGTGGACCTTCTTTGTTTATAGGAAAGATGTGTATCTTCGTACCGTGTTAGCCAGTAGATAGAAAAATATTTAGACTTGAGAGTCCTCAGTGGTTGATACCTTTTAATGGCTAACTGAAAAGATGGTAACAAATTGCAAGCTTTCGAGACTACTCAGGTCTCTTCATCAGGCTAGACTAATACAAAATCTGAAGAATCACATATTTATATACACAAAAGGACACAGGAATAAAATGTCGCTGTCCATTTGTGCGCGTTTCTTCAGAAGTGGTTTTAGTTCCATAAAGATGCGGTACATTCTGGTATCCTCCATTTTGATATAGGAAAGATGTGTATCTTCGTACCGTGTTAGCCAGTAGATAGAAAAATATTTAGACTTGAGAGTCCTCAGTGGTTGATACCTTTTAATGGCTAACTGAAAAGATGGTAACAAATTTCAAGCTTTCGAGACTACTCAGGTCTCTTCATCAGGCTAGACTAATACAAAATCTGAAGAATCACATATTTATATACACAAAAGGACACAGGAATAAAATGTCGCTGTCCATTTGTGCGCGTTTCTTCAGAAGTGGTTTTAGTTCCATAAAGATGCGGTACATTCTGGTATCCTCCATTTGATATAGGAAAGATGTGTATCTTCGTACCGTGTTAGCCAGTAGATAGAAAAATATTTAGACTTGAGAGTCCTCAGTGGTTGATACCTTTTAATGGCTAACTGAAAAGATGGTAACAAATTGCAAGCTTTCGAGACTAATACAAAATCTGAAGAATCACATATTTATATACACAAAAAGACACAGGAATAAAATGTCGCTGTCCATTTGTGCGCGTTTCTTCAGAAGTGGTTTTAGTTCCATAAAGATGCGGTACATTCTGGTATCGTCCATTTTGATATAGGAAAGATGTGTATCTTCGTACCGTGTTAGCCAGTAGATAGAAACATATTTAGACTTGAGAGTCCTCAGTGGTTGATACCTTTTAATGGCTAACTGAAAAGATGGTAACAAATTGCAAGCTTTCGAGACTACTCAGGTCTCTTCATCAGGCTAGACTAATACAAAATCTGAAGAATCACATATTATATACACAAAAGGACACAGGAATAAAATGTCGCTGTCCATTTGTGCGCGTTTCTTCAGAAGTGGTTTTAGTTCCATAAAGATGCGGTACATTCTGGTATCCTCCATTTTGATATAGGAAAGATGTGTATCTTCGTACCGTGTTAGCCAGTAGATAGAAAAATATTTAGACTTGAGAGTCCTCAGTGGTTGATACCTTTTAATGGCTAACTGAAAAGATGGTAACAAATTGCAAGCTTTCGAGACTACTCAGGTCTCTTCATCAGGCTAGACTAATACAAAATCTGAAGAATCACATATTTATATACACAAAAGGACACAGGAATAAAATGTCGCTGTCCATTTGTGCGCGTTTCTTCAGAAGTGGTTTTAGTTCCATAAAGATGCGGTACATTCTGGTATCCTCCATTTTGATATAGGAAAGATGTGTATCTTCGTACCGTGTTAGCCAGTAGATAGAAAAATATTTAGACTTGAGAGTCCTCAGTGGTTGATACCTTTTAATGGCTAACTGAAAAGATGGTAACAAATTTCAAGCTTTCGAGACTACTCAGGTCTCTTCATCAGGCTAGACTAATACAAAATCTGAAGAATCACATATTTATATACACAAAAGGACACAGGAATAAAATGTCGCTGTCCATTTGTGCGCGTACCGTGTTAGCCAGTAGATAGAAAAATATTTAGACTTGAGAGTCCTCAGTGGTTGATACCTTTTAATGGCTAACTGAAAAGATGGTAACAAATTGCAAGCTTTCGAGACTAATACAAAATCTGAAGAATCACATATTTATATACACAAAAGACACAGGAATAAAATGTCGCTGTCCATTTGTGCGCGTTTCTTCAGAAGTGGTTTTAGTTCCATAAAGATGCGGTACATTCTGGTATCGTCCATTTTGATATAGGAAAGATGTGTATCTTCGTACCGTGTTAGCCAGTAGATAGAAACATATTTAGATTTGAGAGTCCTCAGTGGTTGATACCTTTTAATGGCTAACTGAAAAGATGGTAACAAATTGCAAGCTTTCGAGACTACTCAGGTCTCTTCATCAGGCTAGACTAATACAAAATCTGAAGAATCACATATTTATATACACAAAAGGACACAGGAATAAAATGTTGCTGTCCATTTGTACAGCGACATTTTATTCCTGTGTCCTTTTGTGTTTATAAATATGTGATTCTTCAGATTTTGTATTAGTCTAGCCTGATGAAGAGACCTGAGTAGTCTCGAAAGCTTGCAATTTGTTACCATCTTTTCAGTTAGCCATTAAAAGGTATCAACCACTGAGGACTCTCAAGTCTAAATATTCTTCTTTGTTTAGTGATTCATGCAAATCGATATACAAATGGTTTGAATTTGCTGGGACCATATGAAAGTATATACACAGAGATGGATTCCTGCTTAGGCTAGTTTCACACTAGCGTTTGACCATCTGCGCACAGCCGCAGCCGTCTTTATTTAACCTCTATAGCTTTGTAACTATGTAAAAACTGCATGTTTTTTTAGAAGTGTTTTTAGAAGTGGATTATTCTACCAGAACAGTCTATGTGAAAAAGCTTTAATACCTTAAGATTATAAAAATAAAGATTATTATTATTATGTTCAACCCGGATTTTTGGAGGAGGTTTTCTTTTCCTGGGGCAATTTTGAAGAGTTTCAGAAAAGTTTTTTTCCCAAACATTTTCTGCAGACAATTTATTGAACAATGCACAGTCTGGAAAAGTTTCCTTAAAAATTTTCTTCAAAGAAGTGATGCAAACTTTCTTTTTTCCATAAGAAGTTTTTCAAAACAGGAATAAAAAGCTAAAAAAAATCAGTTTTGCAAGCATATGACTAAAAAAAAACTTTATCTAAACCAGCATAGTATTTTTCACACAAGGAGAAATTTCCAAGAGTTTTTGAAGCAGTTGTTGAGGAAAATTTTATAGAAGATCCACTCCAAAAACTCTTATAAAACTCTATTTGAACAAACTGTTGAGGCTCCAGTGCCATCATGGGTGCCATGACTAGGAACATATGTGAGATTCTTAGCATTGATGGAGAACAATATGAAATTCACAAGTGTATGAAGGCTTTCTCTTCATCGAGGAGAAAAATAGAAGGTATAGAAAGCAGCCTGGAATACCATAAACGCTAGCAATCAAAGATGAAAACTGTAGTCTCCTACCCACATGGGCAACTGCTGCAGCACGAAGAAATAAATAGGGACCAACTATGTGGCAAAAAAGATTCATGGTTATGATGTTGATACTAGTTGATACTAGTTGATACCAGTGTAATAGTACTAGATGATGACTAGTACTAGATACTAGATGATGAGTTGTATTGTTGATGTGTGTAATGACGCTTTAGTACTCATATCTTTCTAATCCAATGGCCACTATACTAGTTTAATTAACATTACATTAAGTTAAATTCATAATATCATCAAGAATTGCGCTTATTAATGTAATTTGAATACTCTATAATATATGATGCACCTCAAAAATATATAGAATATTTTACCCAAACTTCACATGGTACAAAAGTTTATCTTCTACCATGGTATGTAAGTTACATTTTTTATTTATTGCAGTCATTTTACAATTTTGTTCTGTATTTATTATGTTTTGTGTTTTTCACTAATATCATGTATCCGGACTTACTGCATTATGTTCCATTTTAATATTTTATCATCGCTGGACATGGTTAAGGCTTTCAGCATTTTCCCATTCAGTGACAGCGAAACATTGGATAATAATTGCCGTTTAGTTTATTTGTAATTTTTACAATACATTTCTTGTATATGAAAAAGGGGCCATTACTGCTTCCTTGTTCAATCCTCTAGTATGTAAATTGTTCTTTACTATATTGTGAATATCTTGGAAAACACATACATATCTTCACAATGCACATTGTTGGTTCTTTCAGCAGCTCCGGTTACTAAATACAATCCTGAGCGAAACAAACAATGAAATGTTTTTAATTCATAATGTAATAAATTCTAGTAGCTATTGTTCTGTTTGGTATACAGTGGTAGGAGACTGTGTTATTAGAACTAGGTCAAGGTTAACAGAATACCCTGAAGCTCAGCATTTACTTTTACCATTACATTTTTCCATCATGTCTACTAGTCTAGTACTTCCATATTCTTAAAGGAAAAATGACGTCTCCCAAAATACTCTTTGCCTGCAGATATAGTGTTAGTCTGCAGGTAAATAGCATTTTTGTATTTTAATCATGTTTCACAGTGCTACTGAAAGCACGGCTACAGGGAGAAAATTAAGTTTTATTCTCCCTGCAGTGACTCAGTCATTAGAATGATGCAGAGAGCTGTCACCCCTCAATACACTCAATAAGTGCAGTTGTAAGCCTTCAACCTGTATAAAATGACACAAAATCAGCAGTAAAATGCAATTTTTAGAGGTTACAGGTTCCTTTTAAAGAAATATATTAGTCAGAAAGGTGCATTGTTTTTGAACTGCAAATAGGAAAAACATTTTTTTTTACTTTGTACTGTGTTTTATGCTAATTAAATTACAACTAAATTATTGTCCTTCATGTTTTTTTCTCATAAGGAAATAAAAATTCTGATTGGTAGAGCAGAGTGAAGGTTTATTTAACTCATGTATTATTTCCCATATAAATAATATTGTTATCGGCAGCACAGTGTCCAATGTAAACAGGTGATGTGCTGCTGATAGCATGAGGAAGACAGAATCATTGTCTTACCATCAGTGTTTGTCACGCAGTGACTGTACATAATTAGAAAAAGGGGCTCTGAACAGTCAGTAGGACTGGGCCCCTAACTATCCCTACCCCCAAAGTTGCCTCTAAAAGTGAGGAGTAGTGTTGAGCATTCCGATACCGCAAGTATCGGGTATCGGCCGATATTCGCGTTATCGGAATTCCGATACTTAATTCCGATACTTTTTCCATATCGTATACCGGAATCGGAAGTTCCCATAATTCTTTGAGAGGCAATGTGATTTTAGTCAGCCAATGAGGAATCCTACGAAGTGTGGGCACATCCTGTAATGATGCGGTCATCTTAACTAATGGCATGGCTGTGATTGGCTGCTGAAATGATGTCAGAATGCACTATAAAAGGCGCCGCAGCCATTTTAGCGTCACTGTGCTGTGAACTCAGTTAGGGACAGAACGCTGCTGTGCTGACTCTGAGGGACAGTTAGATATTGCGATTTTGTGTACTACTGTGCTTGAGGCAGGCTAGTTTACCAACCGCTGTGTAAAGCTTCATTTTGCCAGTGTTGTTTTAACAGCTCTGTGCAAGGTGTGTGTGTGACAGTGCAGGTGACGCTGCAGTTTGCTCTGCATCCACCGCTGTTTGTAGGCATCTGCACGTGTCACTTTTTTTTTTTTTTTTTTTTATTTTATTTAGTGGAATTGGTGCAGCTCCATTATATTAGAAAAAAATCAAATCTATTAGTGTGACGTGCTTCCATCCGTATACAATACATTGGTTGCAAACACTATAGAAGTACAGAAAGGAGCTTTTCACAGATTGTGGACAGTTGTGTTTCAGTGTTCACTTCAGTCTGTGTTTTTTACTTTTTTGAGTGCAGATCACGCTCCAGTTACATGTTCAAGCACTGCTGCTTGTACTCTGCTGAGCGTGTCTCAGTGGCTCATCCTTTTCATTTATCTCCAATTGGTTCTGCTACATTCCATTTAAAATAAATCTAATCTATTAGTGTGACGCGCTTCCATCCGTATACAATACATTGGTTGCAAACACTATAGAAGTACAGAAAGGAGCTTTTCACAGATTGTGGACAGTTGTGTTTCAGTGTTCACTTCAGTCTGTGTTTTTTACTTTTTTGAGTGCAGATCACGCTCCAGTTACATGTTCAAGCACTGCTGCTTGTACTCTGCTGAGCGTGTCTCAGTGGCTCATCCTTTTCATTTATCTCCAATTGGTTCTGCTACATTCCATTTAAAATAAATCTAATCTATTAGTGTGACGCGCTTCCATCCGTATACAATACATTGGTTGCAAACACTATAGAAGTACAGAAAGGAGCTTTTCACAGATTGTGGACAGTTGTGTTTCAGTGTTCACTTCAGTCTGTGTTTTTTACTTTTTTGAGTGCAGATCACGCTCCAGTTACATGTTCAAGCACTGCTGCTTGTACTCTGCTGAGCGTGTCTCAGTGGCTCATCCTTTTCATTTATCTCCAATTGGTTCTGCTACATTCCATTTAAAATAAATCTAATCTATTAGTGTGACGCGCTTCCATCCGTATACAATACATTGGTTGCAAACACTATAGAAGTACAGAAAGGAGCTTTTCACAGATTGTGGACAGTTGTGTTTCAGTGTTCACTTCAGTCTGTGTTTTTTTTTTTTGAGTGCAGATCACGCTCCAGTTACATGTTCAAGCACTGCTGCTTGTACTCTGCTGAGCGTGTCTCAGTGGCTCATCCTTTTCATTTATCTCCAATTGGTTCTGCTACATTCCATTTAAAATAAATCTAATCTATTAGTGTGACGCGCTTCCATCCGTATACAATACATTGGTTGCAAACACTATAGAAGTACAGAAAGGAGCTTTTCACAGATTGTGGACAGTTGTGTTTCAGTGTTCACTTCAGTCTGTGTTTTTTACTTTTTTGAGTGCAGATCACGCTCCAGTTACATGTTCAAGCACTGCTGCTTGTACTCTGCTGAGCGTGTCTCAGTGGCTCATCCTTTTCATTTATCTCCAATTGGTTCTGCTACATTCCATTTAAAATAAATCTAATCTATTAGTGTGACGCGCTTCCATCCGTATACAATACATTGGTTGCAAACAATATAGAAGTACACAAACGGGCCTTTCACAGCTACTGAACATGGGTTTTTAATTTTTAACTAAAATATGTATTTTTTCAAATGACACAAATATAAGTAATGTTGAAGAGGAATAGTCCTACATCCATTGTTTACACAATATTACAGGTGTACATCATGTCCCTTAATCAACAATGTATTATTATATTTACTTGTATGCTTTTATTTAAAAGCCAAGAACACAGAAGGATAACCTTCGCACTGCAGCTGTTGTCAAAGTTCAACCCACATTATGCACTTCCAACATTGCAGCATTTGAGGCATGATGTGAGTTGGATTGGTCAAAGTTATGGAGTGAGAAGGTTCACCATCAGTACCCTATAGCATAAGTATGCTTTTGTGTTAGCATTTGTGTTAGACATGTGGATATCTGCCATAATATGTCACAATTATTTAGTTACAGATTTGTTACCAACACTAATCATTGAATGGTTTTAAATTTGACGTTTCACTTGTTTACAGCTTAGAAATAAGGGTGTAGCCTGATATCTATGTGTAGCACTAGCCACTTTAACATGTCATGTTTTTTTAAACATGTGTAGCTAGGTAGCAGTAATTTTTGCCGGACACACAGCAGGGGAACAGCAGGCGTTACTGAACCCCACTATCACTATAGCTTGTGTATTGGTCTGTGGACACGACACTTCTGAGCAGCAACTGGCAGTGTTGTAGCCCAGGGAGTATAGCTCAGGTGGTAGAAAGATGAACATAACAGGAGACATGGAAAACGTTGCCAACCAGTTAGTTAATCTGAAACCGGACAGGCAAATTCAGGCGAGATCCATGCCTAGTTCATTTTCAGAAAAGTAAGCCGTTCTACATTATCGTAGGATAGTCGCATGCAACGGTCTGTTAGTACACCACCTGCAGCAGTAAAGACGCGCTCCGATAATACACTGGCAGCAGATCAAGCCAGCACCTCCAATGCATACTGGCTAAGCTCTGGCCATGTATCCAGCTTAGAGACACAAAACTTGAATGGGGAAGAGCCATCTGGAGTACACTGAGAGGGCAAGACATGTAGTCTGTCACCATCTTACGGAAATGTTGCCTCCTGCTGACTGGAGCCGTCTCGGATGGTGTAGACATTGGTGGCGCTGCCACAAAACTTCGACACATTTGGAACATACTGTTCTTGCCCTGTGCAGAGGCGCTGCTTGTGCTCCCTCTTGTTGCAGAGCTGTCTCCACTGTCTCGACGCACAGAGCTGCTTTGTAAATCAGTAGCAGCAGCAGTGCTCTCGGCTGGAATGGAGAACATTATGGATTGCACCAGTGTGTCTTGGTACTTCCGCATTTTACGCTCCCGTTCAACGGTGTGATGAGGCTTTGTAAGTTGTCCCGGTAGCGAGGGTCTAGGAGGGTGTACACCCAATAATCAGACGTGGTGTGAATGTGTTCGATGCGGCGGTCGTTTCTCAGCCACTGCAGCATGAAATCAACCATGTGCTGCAGACTCCCAACTGGCCAAGAAACGTTGTCCCCTGCAAGAGGCGTCATCTCCACCTGCTGTGCATCACCCCACCCTTGGTCTACATACTGACTAGAGCATTGTCTACCTCCCTCTGGAGCGATGTCTTCCTCCTCCATTGACTCCTCCTCATCCTCCTCACAAAGTCCTTCAAATACATATAAATTTACAAAATTTAAAACTCAAAATTTAAAAACTTTGTATCATAATTCTGTAACATCAGTTTATGGAAACACAATAGCATTACAAAAGGATAGACAAAAAATGTACATTATGTGCTTTGTAAATACATTAAAAGTTTGTAATGGTTATGAAAATATAGACAGCGACTCTGGAGGTTCAATTGTTGATACAGCATGGTACTTTGAAAGTCCTCCAGCCCTTTGTGAGGAACCACGTTGCGCTGACTGTCCAGAAGGTGATGGAATTTGTGACTCCTCATCCTCCACCTCTTCCAAAACCTCATGCCTTAGTGCTTGCAGTGTTTTTTGAAGCAGGCAGATAAGGGGGACAGTCAGGCTGACTAGTGCATCATCTGCACTCGCCATCCGCGTTGACTCATCAAACGCACGCAAAACGTGGCAGATATCCTTCATAGAGTTATTCGCCACTCATTACACTGGCAGTGGCTGCCCATTCATTATAGGATCCAATTCTAATTACTGGTTCTCACCAACAAGCTCTCCACAGCGCAGCACCCCCTACATCTCCTCCCTTATTTATATTTATCGGCCTAACCGACTGCTGCACTCTGCAAACGACCTTCGACTAACCTCTGCACTAATCCGTACCTCCCACTCCCAACTCCAAGACTTCACCCGCGCTGCGCCAATCCTCTGGAATGCTCTACCCCAAGAAATTAGGACTATCCGCAATTTGGATGGTTTCAGGCGCTCCCTCAAAACACATTTGTTCACAGTGGCCTATCACATTCACTAATCAAAGTCATTCTATGTGTAATTCTGTGTGTGTAGCCATTCACTATCTCCATGCATCCCTCACTTCCTTAAAATGGCTGGACCATCATTGTAAAAACACCATTGTATATAAACACCTGTACTTTGTATCTCCCACACCTCATTGTAGATTGTAAGCTTTCACCAGCAGGGGCGGCTGATTTTGCTTTAATTATTGTATTGTTAACGTTGTTACTTATGACTCGTGTTTTGAAACTGTTAAACTGTAAAGCACTGCGGAATATTATGGCGCTATATAAATAAATAATATTATTATTCTTATTATAGAGGCCCACTCAGTAGTGGTGAAGTGTGAACGCCGCAAATTGCGAGTTGACTGCGCCTGATGCAGCTGATACTCCATTACTGTTGGCTGCTGCTCACACAACCGCTCCAACATATGTAACGAGGAATTCCACCTGGTGGGTACGTCACATATGATGCGATGTTCATGAAGGTGAAATCTGCGTTGCAGAGCTGCAATCAGCGATCTGGCCATGCTGGAACGTCGCAAGTGAGCGCACTCTAGGCGGACCTTGTGCAGCAGTGCATCAAGATCCGGATAGTCCCTCAAAAAACTCTGCACGACCAAGTTGAGCACATATGACAGACATGGTATGTGAGTGAGGTTGCCAAGGCCCAGAGCTGACACCAGATTTCGGCCATTGTCACACACTACCAAGCCTGCTGTAGATTCTCTTCCAAAAACCACACGTCGCTCTCCTGCTTTATGGCATTACAGAGCTCCTGCGCTGTGTGGCTAAGATTCCCCATGGAAATAATTTCAGGATGGCCTGTTGACATTTGGACACGGCTGTGCTCATATCGGTCGCAACAGGTAAACGTTCACGGGTCCATGTGGAGGTAGACCGTGACGGCTCCTGCAGCGATGATTCTGAGGAACTGGAATAGGAGGAGGAATCAATGTGTACAGACTTGATTCCTGCAATCCTTGGAGTTGGCAGAACACGTACAGCGCCACTCGCAAGATCAGTACCCGGCTGCACAACATTGACCCAATGGGCAGTGAGGGAAAGGTATTGTCCCTGGCCATGGGTGTTAGAACCCTCTTGTTAGGTTTTGTTTCAGTTTGCTGGTCACATGACCTTTTTTTCCCTATTTAGTCTGGCTCCGCCCTTCTGGCTTTGCTTGACTTCATTGTATTATCTACTGTTAAGCTAGCCGGGTGCTTAGGTGCCTTAATCTGTCAGTTTTGCTTGATGTTAGGATCACAAAGTATTTATTTTTCTGTTTAATTATCCATGCTACAATTTATGTTAGGAGGTGTCCACCTTTTCTCACAGTCCCTAGATCTTGTAGGGATTACTCCCTCGCAACTATAGGTCTTCGTTCACACTAGATGAGGACTTTAGCGGGTCTGGTCGCAGGATCAGGTTCCCCGTTACATCGTAGGGATTCAGCTTAGTTGTATTGTAGGGACAGAATTCCCTTCTTTCCTTACTGGTTGTAGCAGATCATAACAATGGGTACTGGTCCACGCATCGGTGGTCAGGTGGACCTTGCTACTGAGGGCTTTTAGTAGCGCATGTTTAATTTTTCCCTCAACATGCTTTTGCAGACCAGGGACGGCTTGCCTGCTGAAATGAAATCGGCTTGGCACATTGTATTGTGGGATTGACAATGATATTCAGTTACGGAAACTGTCTGTCTCCACCAGCCTGAATCACAGCATTTCAAGGGACAGGAGTTTTGCAATGCCAGCATTCAGAGCCTGTGCTCGTGCATGGTTTGCGGAGTATGGCCGTCTTTTATCCCATGCCTGTGCTACGATGGCTGTTTTGTGGCCTGGGAGTGTGAGGATGACAGGGAACTTGCTGCTGTGTGTGGAATAACAGTTTGTCTCTGGACAACAGTGGCGAGGTTCTTCCATGGCGATCCTGTGAGGAAGCATAACCAGCTGTGTGTGAGCTCGATGAAGAGGCTTCAACACAACCTGAAGATGTAGGTGCTGCTGTAGGTTGGCCTACATCTCTAGTGTGTCTTTGTAACTCAACTATGTGCTTTGTCCGCACATGTTTCCACATATTTGTGGTATTGAGGTGACTGACACTTTTAGCTATTTTTAATTTTTAATTACACAGCTTGCATTTCACATAGCAAATATCATGTGCAAGTGTGTGAAAAAAGACCACGCAGTGCAAGTCCTGGGAGCGCACGTTTTGACTTTTGGAAGACAACTGCTCCGAACAGGTGCCAAACTGGAGGCTACAGGCAACCGAGTCTGCAGCCTAACTCTCCCTCCTGTTTGTACCGTTGGGGCAATGTCTTCCTCTATCTTCCTTCTATCACTAACCATTTCTCTAGGCCTCTCCCAGCTTTCAACCAAAGTACTGGTTCTCACCACAAAGCTCTCCACAGTGCAGCACCCTCCTACATCTCCTCCCTCATTTCTATTATCGGCCTAACCGACTGCTGCGCTCTGCAAACGACTTTCGACTAACCTCTGCACTAATACGTACCTCCCACTCCCGACTCCAAGACTTCTCCTGCTCTACGCCAATCCTCTGGAATGCTGTACCCCAAGAAATTAGGACTATCCACAATTTGCATGGTTTCAGGCGCTCCCTCAAAACACATTTGTTCAGAGCGGCCTATCACATTCACTAATCAAAGTCATTCTATGTATTCTGTGTAAGTGTGTGTGTGTCTCTAGCCCATTCACTATCTCCATCCCTCAGTCCTTAAGATGGCTGGAACATCATTGTAAATGCACCATTGTATATAAACACCTATACTTTGTATCTCCCCCATCTCATTGTACATTGTAAGCTGTCACGAGCAGGGGCGACTTATTTAGCTTAAATTATTGTATTGTTAACGTTGTTACTTATGACTTGTGTTCTGAAACTGCTAAACTGTAAAGCGCTGCGGAATATGATGGCGCTATATAAATAAATATTATTATTATTCCTCTGAGCTGCTCCCACCACCTTTCCTGTTCTTCATGCATGTTGGGTCTTGGACCTCATCATCTCCACTACCCTCTTCCAACACCTGCTGTTGGGTGGTCTGGCCAGCACCATGCTCAACAGAAACTGGCACCTGGGTCCTCATCATCATCAGATGCGTTCTGCGGTGTGCTGACCATCGGCACTGTCTCACCCGCCTCTTCAGATTCAGAGAGACACAGCTGTTGCGCATCACTGCATACTCCCTCTTCTTCACATTACAGAATGCTGCTTGGCTGGGCCCCTGTTTGCAAGCCAATAGATTCTGAGAACAGAAGCAGACACTCAGCTGGCTCCTGTACAGAACTCTCTGACTGCCTGGGCAATTTGCCAGGCGGTGAAGAGACAGATGGTTGCCCAACAGTGCTGTGGTCCTGAGAGGGTGGAAGCAATTGAAGTCGATGCATTGGCTGAGATCCAAACAACAACGGCTTCAATTTGTTCTTCCCGCAGCAGGGGGTACTCCGAGCTCCTACAAAAGTGCGCATAAAGGAACGCTCACGGCCCGGGGAAAACTGGTGATGCTGTGTCACTGGGGCCGCAGCAGCCACAGAATCCCCACGTCCTCTCCTGAAGAAACTCCACGACCACGTGCCTTACTCCCTGCTTCTTCATCTTGGTAGATTGATAAAGAAAGTCTGAAAAGTTATAAGGTCTAAGTGTGGTTATTCCGCAGAGACTGCAGTGAACACTGCACACAACTGTTCACTACCCAATGCGTCTCAGCAGGAAGGCAGTCTGTGCGTCAAACAAAGGCACAAGCATACATCCATGTACCCTGTTTATACGCTATATAAAAAAAAATATGTATAGTGACGCACACTTTATTGAGGTACAGTATTACATCGCCATTCACCATCTGTGGCTATGCAGTGTCATCTATATATACCTTATCTATCTGTTGTCATGCTTCCAAGTCGACAGTCAGCCATAAATAGCAATTTTCACTATGCACTATGCACTTTTTAAAGGTTATGTTTGTTAATAAAAATGATTATTGCCACATATTATGAGTATTACATGATGGAAATTGTATAATTTTGTATAAAATATTTAGGGACATTATTCAGCAAATGGAACATTTTAGTAATATCACAGATAACTTGTAATGCTGATGATGTTTTGAAGTCAGACATTCATTGTCTATACAATAAAAATGGTGTACATATGTTACTTATCCATCATTAATGGATTCAGATATGTACTTGTATGCTTTATGTACAACCGTATAGCAGATTCCTTAACTAATTTATTTTGTGGTTTGCATTGCTGTTCAACATGTTAATGTATGTGTTTATGTTTGTCAATTCTTTATTTATCTAGATATTAGTTTAAAATGAAATCATCATCTTATGGGAGTAAAGGTTATCTTTCTTTGTTTGAAGTATAGACATTTAAAATTGACAGGTAACAAGGAAATTACTTGATCTAGTATTTAAAACATCCTCCTTGACCCTGGGCTCCAACACCGCCAGTTGTTGCTCGGAAGTGCTGTTAGCACAGTCAACACTTGCTCCTGTGTTACTGGGGTTCAGTAACGTCAGCTGGTCCTCGGTTGTGCCATTGGCTCTTTTCCTTCTGCTTTCCCCTCGGGTTCCAGCACAGTCAGCTGGTCCTCGTTACTTGCATTGGCTCTTGTACCTTCTGCTACCCGTCCGGTTCCAGTACCGTCAACTGGTTCTCCGCAGTGCCTTTGGCCTAGGTGCCTCCATCTCGGTATCCGAGTTCCAGCAACGTCTGCTGGTCCTTGGTAGTGCTTTGGAGCACAGGTACCTCCTGCTTAGTAACCGTGTCCCAGTAACGTCAGCTGGTCCTCGGTTGTGCATTGGCTCTTTTCCTTCTGCTGCCCCTCCGGGTTCCAGTACCGTCAGCTGGTTCTCCACAGTGCCTTTGGCCTAGGTGCCTCCATCTCGGTTTCCGAGTTCCAGCAACGTCTGCTGGTCCTTGGTAGTGCTTTGGAGCACAGGTCCTCCTGCTTAGTAACCGTGCCCAGAACATCAGCTGGTACAAGATTGTGCTACAAATACAAGATACGGAACAAGAGACACAAGAACAATAAGCAGAGACTAAAAGCAGAAGAACATGAAGTATAAGACCAAATGAAGAGCAAAATATATGCTCTAAATTCTAAGCAAAGAAGACTAAGCATGTATGGGGGTGAGTCCGTTCCTCCTCGTGGTGCCCCTGGAAATGCCTGCGCTGCAGGCTAAACTGAACAGGACAAATACTGTTGTAATTTAAATCTTTTTGACAGCAAAGAACGAAGGATGAAAAAATTCATACTTTGACAGATTACAAGTACAGGATTCTCTGTCACAAATAAGAATTTGATGAAGAAGATGAAGCAGAATATGAATAAGAATAAGGTTTAATAAGAAAATATGAGTAATGTTAACAAAGATGAATAGCAAGAATTTTAAGAAGAAGATAAAGAAGGTGAAGATGAAGAATAATTTGATGAAAAAGATGATGCTGCAGAAGATTATGAAGGAGAAAGTGTGTGAAAAGTTAAAAAGGTGAAGATGAAGAGCATGAAGTTGTGTAAATACATATTTGCCAAAATATAAAAAACGTTAACATTGTCAATTTCTTCGTCAATCCGAAATCTTTAAAAAAAAAATATTTATGCTATTCCATTTGATTGGGTTTAAACATCTATGCCTTTAATGTCTCCTCAACCTTCCCCAATACATTCTACATTACTCTTTCTTGTTTTCCTTCATGTACAATTAACCAACAAGGCAAGAATGGGTTTTTTTTAATTTCGATATTTTGTTCCCATAGACTTACATGGGACTTCCGGTATCGGTATCGGGTATCGCCGATATTTTTAGTGATATCGGCGATACCATTCCGATTCCGATACTTTAGGATATCGGAAAGTACGCTCAACTCTAGGTGGAGGTTTGGTCCACTAGCTTTACTGTTTTACTTTTGTTCCTAAGCTGTCCCCTTCCTCACAAGCCAGGGATGAAATTGCTAGTGTATCAACACATAAGACAGACAAGGATAACAGAAAGCAAAAAAACATACAAACACTCACCAAAGGTAAAGCGGTATATATATATAAAATATATATAGATATATAAAATAATATATATAAGAATGTACCAACCAAATGGGAATAGGACAATAAGGGGAAAGCATACACCCAAGAACAGCATGCAACAATCTCCAGTAGCACATCATCACCAAGGAGCTAGGAAGCAAAATTTTCACTGGCAGGTAAAGAAGGTCTGACCAGCCTGACAAGTTCTACCAGTGGAAACAAATGTGGGCTGCCGCCCTAGTAATAAAAATAGTGAACAAATAGCAATGTGACTGTTGCCCTACAGTCACTCACTACACCCACAAATAGTCCAGAACTGGCCCTTACTTTTATGTGCCCAAAGTTGTAGTTGTCCCGTAGTTCTGGAGAAACAGTCTTAATAATGCTGTAATGTTAGGGGGCGTCCCCCCGTTTCAGAAAGTAACTCTTGTGCCCGTGTCTGTATGCTCCGGCGGTCAGCCCTCGACGATGGCGCGCCATGCGTAGCGTAACGAGCAGGGGGGCGTGTTTAGCAGTGACGTCCCTGCCCATAATAACGGACATGTACAAGTGCCAACCCGACGCGTTTCGAGGGACCTGTCCTCTTCCCCAAGGTTATGGCACCTGTACTACCGCTGTCTCTTTTTGTACCCCGCTCCCTATTATTTCAATGATCTGCCCGTTTATTTTTCATATAGAATTCTATTCGGCAAGCTGTTTCTCCCGGACCACGGGACAACTACAACTTTGGGCACACAAAAGTAAGTGTAATTTTCTGGACTATTTATGGGTTTTAGTGACTGTAGGGCAACAGTCACATTGCCATTTGTTCACTACTTTTGTTACTAGCGCGGCAACCCACATTTGTTTCCACGTGTTTATTGCAACTCAGGCAGAATTGCACACTCCATCTGCCAGGGTGCCAGCGGCTTTTAACATAAACAAAATTAGGTTAGCTCCAGTTGTGGTTTTTATAAGTTCTACCAGTATTGTCGGATGAGTGTGCCCACATTTGACATTTTTTCTGGAGACTGTGTGCCCTGGGATCACCTACAAACCCTGATGCACAAGTCTATTTTGGCAGTGGAGAGGCTTTTACTTACTTTACTGTATGTCAAAAACCTCTATCTTGCGTATGTTTTTTATGTGGTTATTTACTAAATACACTGTTCCCTTTGTTTTGTGTGAAAGGTTTGGTCTCTTTTTTTTAAATTATTTTTGTAAAACATTTTGCCTTTCACATTCCCTGCTGTTTGTAATTGAAAATACGTTCCCTAGGCATTGTATATGATGTCACTTTTTGAGCCTAGGCTTAGTTTGCACTTCCCTAAATTTTATGGCATCCTAAAACTCCTATGATGATGCAGGGGTATGTCCTAATATAATTTTTTCTTTTTGTTTCTTCTAGATTCCTATCCACTGGGCTCTCCTCGCGGCACTGCATCTTGAGTTTTTAATAGGCAAATTCATAAACTCAGGCACTGTCCATTCTACGTGCTCAGAAATTTGGTCCCATTGCATCGATCGCAGTGCCTGAGCCCAAAAAAAAAGACTGGTGCGGATAGCCCTGCTTTGAGGAACGTGCCAGTTTCCAAACTGCATTTGGGTTCCCAGATGGGAAGCATATCCGTGTACGAAGCCACCAAACTCTGGCTCCCAAATAATATAATTATAAAGAATATTTTTCTATAGTGCTGTTGGCCTTTGTCGACAGTGCATTTATAATTGTAGATATTGGGGCCTATGGAAGAACTGTAGACCCAAGGGAAAGGGGAACCTGTTGTGAAACTGAGGCGAGCACTTGGGTGGGATTGAAACTGGGTATTTGGTAACCCCCCCAGATTGGCCAGCGACTTTAGCCAGTGTGGCCACTCCCAACTGGGCATGGAAAGGGCCGACGGGGGAGGTGCGCTGTACCATAAAATGGCCATTTTGGGTTGGATGTATTGGGCTTCATGGGGCTCTGGCGGGGGATAAATGTGGGAGGGGGTTTCACTCATGATTAGGGGTCTGGGTTTCGGGCTTTGGATTTTGTTTTGTTTTGAAAGTGCCATTTTTCGGGTATGTGAAGGGGATTTTGGTTTGGGTTGGGTGATGCATCAAAACATTTGTTTTTGCATTTGCCCCGCGCTCACTTCAGGGGAATTTGTGCGATAGCGGAAAGCTCCATGCATGGGCCCTTCTCACCACTCTTTGGCTATGCATAGGGGTGCCAAACCCCCTCCCCACTTGCATTTTGTCCTGGGGGGAAAGCTCCCCCTGCGCGGCCAGGGGGGATTTGCAGGCTGTGGTACGTACAAGCGGGAGTTAGAGGTACTGTTGCCCCAGCATCCCGTTCTGAGTTGCCTCCTGTCTCAGATGGCCGTGCTGGTGGTGGGGTTTTTGGGGTTGTTTATGGTTGGGGAAAATGGTCCAAACCACTTTCCCTTTACGAATAGGGGCGCTTGGACCCCGGAGTGAGTAGTCTCCGTTGTTATGTTTTATTTAGTTTTGTTATTTAAAAAAAAAACAAAAAAAAAAAAACATATTACTATTTTACCCCAAGACCAGTGTCAAATGTTGGGGGTGGTGGAGGGAATTATAACGGAGATCCAGAACAGGTGCAAGAAAATTTAAGGGATCAAGTAAATTTAAAATTCCCCTTCTTTGTGACTTTGCCCCCTCCGGCCCCGATGCTGCGCTCAGGAGGAACTGGTCACGGCAGCTGCGCAATGATCAGTGACATCACACGCTGCAAGTAAACGCAAAAAATGTTTTAAAATTTTAAAACATGTTTGTAAGGCAAAGTAGTTAAAGGGTAATGTGGCTGCCTATTGTAATGTAAAAATGTCAAACGGCGGTAGTAAAAAAAATCCAAAATTGATGAGTTTAG
>JARQOD010005573.1:0-47289 GCA_033576555.1 Oophaga sylvatica
AGTCACAGCTGGGCTCCACATTCCCCCCTAGTAGAACTCAGCACTCCGGGGCTGAAATACAAAAACAGGTAACAGATCAATAACATATCAAAACAATTCTTCCTTTACAGGAGGTAAGGTACTCTTGAACTGTTGCATAAACGGTAACTGAACAATTATGTACAATGAGGGATTGAAGACTTTGAGCAACCATAAAAGTCCCAGTCTCTTTTGGAAAGGATGCTCAAATAGGGGTGGAGGAAACAAGTAGAAATAATGTCCATTCCTCTTGTTCCAAGATTATAAGAGAAAACAGGTTAATAAATAATGGTATGATACAACATATTATTAGCAAAAATATATACATTATACATTTATGTACAGTGGTCATAGATAGTTATTTACATGAGTTAGGTTCTACTCTCTATACCTAACAGGTAATTGCCCCTTTGTCATACGTACTGACCTACGTGGTGTAGTGGTAGGTGAGGTGTCAGTTACCCTGTCTGTCCTACATACTGGCAAACTATAAATCTGCCTCCACCTCTCTAGGGATCTGGCAAGCATGTCAGCGACTGGGCGATGCGGTTCCGTTTCGCCAGGGGACTCTTCTTCCTGAGATTCAATTCCTTGGGATTCCGCTTCTTGTGGTGCTGTTTCTTGTGGTGTCGCTTCTTGGGGTTCCACTGGTTGAGGTTCTGCCGGAACAGGTCCTTCTGGAACTGGCTCTACTGCAACAATTGGTGCAACTGGATGTAGAGATTCTTCTTGCGGTTGATAAAATTGAAGCACAGGAATGATTACAGCTTCTCCAATTCTGGGCCAATCTGCGGGTAAATCTCCCAAATCTGTATGTATGACTGCTTCATCACTCTCTTTTTGATTGACAACAGGTTCTTCCTCACGAAGCTTTAATGGGTCCGGACACAACTTTAGGTGGTCTCTGGACACAGTTGCAGTCGTTTTTCCTCCATCCTTGCTTATGATGCACGTTTTCTTGTTATCAAACCTTGAACTCTGTATGATGTAGGGCTCTCTTTCCCACTGATCGTCGAGTTTGTGTAACCTTCTCTTTCTTTTTAGTACGATTTCACCAGGTGCGAATGGTTCAGCTGGCGCACTTTTATTGTAGCGATCTGCTTGTTTATCCCTTCCTCGATTGAGACTTTCCTCAACACAGGTCTGTACTTTTCTGTACTGTTCCTGTCTGTTTGTGTCCCAGTCCCCAGTAGTTACATCCGCCTCCGGTTCTACAACTCCAAGCTCTAGATCCATGGGCAGCTTTCCTGGTCTTGCCCGCATGAGATAGGCTGGGGTGCAGTTGGTGGAACTCACCGGTATGTGGTTGTACAGGTCTACCAGGTCAGGTAGCAAGTCTGGCCACCGATTCCTTTCCTCCAGTGGTACAGTTTTCAGTAAGTCAATGACGATGTGATTCATCTTTTCACAAAGTCCATTGGTTTGGGGATGGTACGGTGTAGTTCTTATCTTCTTACACCCGTACAAGTGACAGAACTCTTTGAATAATTCGGCCTCAAAGGCTGGGCCTTGGTCAGTTAGCACCTGCTCCGGATATCCGTGTGGTCTACAGAAATGCGTCTGGAACGTCTTTGCTGCTGTCTCTGCCGTCAGATCTTTGACAGGGGCGACCACCAGGAATCTGGAGTAGTGATCCACCATAGTCAGGGCATAGGAATATCCTGACCGGCTGGGTGACAACTTCACATGGTCCAGGGCCACGATTTCCAAAGGGCGAGTCGTCTGGATGGGCTGCAGGGGTGCCTTCTGACTGCTGTAGTCTTTTCGTCTGAGGCCACAGGGTCCATAGTTCCGGCACCACTTCTCGATGGAGCTGCGCATCCCTACCCAGTAGAACCGACACTTCAACAGGGTCTCCAGCTTTTTCCAGCCAAAGTGTCCCGCTTGATCGTGGTAGGCTTCTAACACCATCTGGATGTCTGCTCTGGGAACTACTATCTGCCAGACCATTTCATGGGTCCTCGGGTTGATGTATCTCCTGCACAGTTTCTCACGGTAGATGAACAACCGGCTTCTCTCATTCCACAGCTGCCTTGCTGCTGCGACATATCTGCGCTCCCCCAGTTAATCTGGCCTACCTTCTCTGAAGGCTGCAGCTCTGCAGGCACAGCGGTGGAGAAAGGACCTGTGTCGCTGGCGCTCTGACGTCAGAGCGTTCACTGAAGCTCTCCACAGGACCTGCCGCCGCGTCAGCGTTGGGGGCGTGTTCAGGACTCAGCGCGCTTTTTCAGGTACGCCCACTAGTTTTCGCGCCGCGGCGCTGTAAATGGCGGCAAATGGCGGGAAATCTTCACCACTATATACAACAGTCTTTTTGCAAGGCACACAGTACCCGGTGTCAACGGGCACAAATTACTCCGTTGCTGCAGGCACGAAATCCTGTTTGTGACGCCAAAATTAGATGATGCGCACGTACCAGGGCTTTGGGGTACTCGGCACCGAGCCCGTTGATGTCTATGGGGGATGTCACGGGTAGCACAGCTCGGTCCGTGCCCTGGGCGCTCACTGTAATGTGGGATATTTACAGGGGATGATGGAGTGTTCGTATAGTTTGTCGTGACGCCACCTGTAGTATCTGGTCAGGGTGACCAGCGCTGCTATACAAATACTCTGGAAGGGATGGTGTTGGGCAGCTAGATGGTAGGTCTTCTACAGGCAAGACGGTGTCCTTCCAGGGCAGATATAAATATGAGGATGCAGGACAGATGGGGGTCCCTCCGTCAGAGACAATAAGGGAGACACACACAAAAGTCAGTTTGGTACCTTTACTGTAGAAATGGCAGGTACTCCCGGAGCACGGCAGGGCGAAGGATACACATCCGGATTCCTCCACTGGTAGGTGTATGGCCTCCTGTCCTCTGTCGTTATATCATAAAGTCCTGACCTGCTTGTAGCTAGGTCTAACTTGGTCTCCGTTCTGTACCTGGCTGACTTGGTGGTGGACCTTCTATCTGGCAGAACAGGGTCTTTTATGGCTGATCAGGCCGACTCCGTTCTCCTGATCCTGCTACGTATTAACTCTGTGGTACTCCTGGGACTTGTAGTCCTCCAGGAACTCCGGTGTTCTCCTAATAGGTCGTAGAGATCCTTATAGGCTCGGGACCCGGCGTCCGGTATTTCTTGCTGAGGGGAGCTATTAATGCTCACTGATTCCTCCACTTCCACTTGCCTTCGGCCTACCTGGGTCCTATTAAGATCACACACGCTGGCAGTTGGTGTGCTGCCTCTTCGCCGCTCTCTAAGCGTCGGCACGCTTCCTCATGAGCTACGCTTCAGATTCAGCTCTGACTAGGCTAGAGTGATTTCCCTTTTCACTCGTACTAGCCTCCACTTAAGCTCAAGTTGAACTGACTGAACAGCTCTGCACTAGCTCTCTGAGCTAAACTCCTCTCCTCTGGTGTCCTGAGGAGATCTGGGATCTGTCTCTGTCTGAGGCTGTCTCTATCTGTTCTGAGGTAAACTGAAACTAAAACTGGTTTTTATATGCCTAACACAGCTCCCTCTACTGGTCTTTTAGGTAAGCTGAGATGTGTGTGTGTATAGTGACCTCTAGTGGGATCTTCCTTTAGTGCATCCTTCTGGAAGATATGGATCCAGTCACAGCTGGGCTCCACACTTGCATATGATTCCCCTCACTGCCTCATATCCTGCAAAGTATAATCCGTCATGGTTACTAAAATGAGCCTCCTGAATGTGTTGAATGAGTCTTCGTGACCCCTTACCTGTAGAGATAAATGTGAAATGTTCCTGAAAATGAACAAAAAGCGGCAGGATTGTTTTTCCAATATAATAAAAACCACAAGAACAAAAGATAATGTAAACCACATAGCGGGTTCTGCAGGTGATAAAGTCCTGGATTTGATAGATGAAATCCACCATCTGAAGAGAATTAAAGGTAAGATGAAATCAGCAAAAAGAACAATTACTGCATTTATGATTACCAATTGGTTTAAAGCTGTTCAACTATTTTTTTGCAAGCATTGGCATCAGCCATCAATGCATGAAAGTCGGCACTGATTCATGCCTGATTAGTTTTGACAAATATTAGATTTTCCACACTTGCGGTGATAACCTGGTCTGCTTTGGGGAGACAAATCCATGGTCACATTGAATACCCTTTCTAACATGATACTGGGGGCTGCATATGACAATATGTTCATAGCAAACTTGGCCAGTTCTTGCCAGTAGTCAAATTTGTTGACCTAGAAGTCCATGGGATTCGTGTTTTGGGTTTCTGCAAGAGAAATGACACAATGTATGTATGACTCAACCTGGCTGTTCAGCTAACACATCTGTGCTTGCTGAAGTGCACCAGGTTGTCACAATGGCAGATAAAACATCTTGTTCATTATGTTAAATATCCTGCTGTATGACTGCTGCCTTGTCTACTTGTGGGAGCCCTAATGCTGGCACAGGAATTTAACATTGTGTTTGCGTGGATTGCAGAGATGACTGCCAGAGTCTGTAGTGTGGGCGGCAAGTGTTGGCTTGGCAAAAGCTTTGGAGAACAAGTCACAGAGATTATTTCACTAATAAGTCCACTTGGACTCGCTTTCAGAAGCTGTAAAGAAAATTAACTTTGTACCGAGGGTCTAAAATGTGGCTATTCAATAGTCATCACTTTGCTTTTTGTTAATAATAAATCAGACCTCCTAAAAGCATTGCATGATACAGCGTGCTATGCTTGTCCCGTTGTTTCATTGTCATCACCCCACTGCGACAGTTGGTTATGAAGGCCGGTATCAACATCATCATTTTTACTCTGACTGTCTACCCCATTCCCTACTGGTGCCAAGTATCCCCCTTCACTACCACTATCTTATAATCGTTCTCTTCATCCTCCTTCTTAAAATTCTGCACAATGTGACATGACAACTGACATACGGCCACGCTTACCAGGTGGAAAATGGTGTTTTTCCTTCATCCCCTCTAGCATGTTGGTGAGTGTTTTTTTCCAGGATGAATATTAGCGAGACCACATAGTTGCTTCCACACATTTCTCTTCTGACAAATTTTGTCACCTCTTCAAGGGGCTTCAGTAGGCAACATGCATACATCAAAGTAACCCACGTTCCAAGTTTTACTGCTACATAATGAACTATGCCAATACTGTACATTGTCAAATTCCTTTTTCCAAATAACTTTATTATAATTTTTAGCAATGAGAGTAGGGTATTACAGTCTTACGTCTCAAATAGAATATAACTTTCCATACTTAACAGTACTAGACATCAATCGAGTTAATCATGGAGCTGAAGAAATCTAACTGTAGAATATGTCAAGTAGCTCGACAGTAAGGATATTAATAAATAATAATAACATAACCATAACAATAACATTACTAAACTAACAGTAGAGGATATCAATTGCTAATCAATCAAAGAGAATCTTTGCCGTGAGAGGATATAGGAGAGAATCAA
Organism: Oophaga sylvatica; assembly: GCA_033576555.1. Lineage (NCBI taxonomy): Eukaryota > Metazoa > Chordata > Amphibia > Anura > Dendrobatidae > Oophaga > Oophaga sylvatica. The sequence goes on from JARQOD010005573.1 coordinate 5,439, forward strand.
GCCAACATAAGCGAGTTTAAGAGATCAAGTCTTGCCAAGGATTCCATTTTTTACAGAAGGAAGTAAAGCTGTTATTAGCCAGTGCATGGCTTTTCTCGTATGACATGTGCAGAGACATTTTGTCTACAATGTCGGCTATTTTAGGAACCGCTTCTTCCTTCCAAAGAGAAGCTATTTGGTTTTTGGTTACCAAGAATAAGTGGATGATTAGATGTCTGTTTGAGTGAGGGATTTCCTCAAGATCGAGAGACAATAAGGCCAATTGAGGGGTCAACGTCACAGTTCTAGAAGTGATCTTGTCCACCAAGTCAGAGACATTTGACCATAGTAACCTTATCTTGGGGCACTCCCAAAAGACATGAAGAAGATTCCCTGCGAAACCACAATCTCTCCAACAATTAGAGGACACTCCCGGAAAAATTCTTGCCATTTTAGCAGGTGTGAAATACCATCGGGAGACTAATTTATAATACGACTCATGGAGGGAAGCACATATGTTTGAGGAATAAGTAGCTTTAAGTGCTTTCCGCCATTGATCGTGAGAGAAATTCAAGTTCATATCCCTTTGCCAGTTAGTCTTGAAAAGGGTTTCCTTGGGTACTAGATCTTCGTTTAAAAAGTTATAAATAAATTTGGATTTCCAATAAAGGTTATTGTCCGGATTACAAATTAACATGCCTACCATCTCCGTGATAAGAGACTTTTTCCTGATAAATTTGGAGATGAGTTTTTTAATGAAATAAAAGATTTGGGCATCTTCAGGAGGAAGTTTATGTACTGACAACAACGCTTCATATTCAATGAAATCTTTGCCATCAAAAATATCCTGTACTTTCGTTAAACTAGCCAATCTCCAAGAGCTAGGAATCTCCTTTTCCATTATCAAGCCAAAAAACTTCAGTGATATGTCCTTGATTTGGTCATATCTGAACCTCTTCCTGCTTTGTGTTTGAATTTTGGCCATATAGGTCCAGGCATATAAGGTAGCAGAAATAGTCGGCGAGATATGCGATACAGAGGAGGATGATAGGACATTACTTAAAATTAATTTTGCCAGAGGAGTGTTCCTATTATAGTGTCTTTCAATCTCTGACCAAGCCGGGCCATTATCTGGCCTGAGCCAAATACGAGACTGTTTCACCAAGGAGGAGTAGTAATAGTTAACCAAATTTGAGAGAGCAAGGCCTCCATTTGTTTTAATTTTGGTGATAGTGGTGAATGCTATCCTTGCTCTCTTCTTGTTCCATACGAATGTGTTAACTATACTTTGTAGTTTTTTGATTAGCTTTAACGGAATAAGTAAAGGTAAAGCTCTAAAGGTGCATAAAATTTTGGGGAGAGTAAAAAGTTTAAATAAAGTAATTCTCCCGGCCCAAGAAATTTCCTGCTTCCCAAGATTATTAAGTTCAGATTGCACTTCCTTAGTGATTTTTTGGAGGTTAAGATCAATCGTCTTGCGAAAAAACTCTAGAGATAAGTATGCCAAGATATGTCAGCGACTCCTTTTCCCAATCAAAATTAGTATTCCCTTTAATACCGCAGATATCATCCTGGCTCAAGAAAAAGTCCAAAATTTTAGACTTTGATTCGTTAATTTTGAACAACGATGCCTTTGAAAAATCTACAAAATCCTGGAGGACATGCATAATAGAACATGAAGGATTTGTAAGGCTGAGGATGACATCATCCGCAAACAGGCTAATTTTGTACTGTTTTGCCCCTATCTGGATTCCCCTAATCGACTCATTCCCTCTTATTCTCTCAGCAAGTGGCTCCATGATAATAGCGAATAGCAGAGGGGACAAGGGACATCCCTGTCTTGTACCATTCGTTATTGGAATGTTTTTAGATAGGTGACAATTTACATACACGTTTGCTGAGGGATAAGCATATAAGGCCATGATTGTTTTAATTATATTGAGGCTAAATCCAAATTTTTTAAGGGCCGCTACCAAAAAGTCCCAATTCACTCTATCAAATGCCTTCTCAGCATCCAACGCTAGGAGAATTGAAGGAGTTCTTTTAGATCTGATAGAGTGAATTAGATTGAATACCTTTTCTAGTACCGTCACTGGTCTGACGTCCCAGGATAAAGCCCATCTGGTCTTTGTGAATAATGCTTGGAAGAATAAATTTGATTCTATCGGCAATGATTTTTGAATATATTTTTACGTCAGTGTTAATTAGTGAAATTGGCCTATAATTTTTGACCGACTCCAGGTCCCCTTTAGTTTTGGGAATTAAGATTATAGTGGCCTTTAGCATTTCCGGTGGGAATTCGCCAATCGAAGATGCTTTATTGAACACTGAGCCAAGGCAGGGAACCAGGTGAGGGGCAAACACTTTAAAATACTCATTCGTGAATCCATCAGGTCCCGGTGATTTCTTAAGTTTTAGTTTCTTGATGGATTCGGAAATTTCATGCTGAGTAAAAGGGGCGTCAATGGCCGTCAATTGCTCAGCAGAAAGTTCAGGTAGGTTAATACTTGATAAGAATTTTTGGATGTGGAGTTTGTCTGGCTGGGATGTATCTGGGTTGTACTTAAGATTGTATAGGGAAGAGAAATAATCTGCGAAATGACCGCTATTTCTTTAGGGTGGTCGGAGATCATCCCGTTATATTTGATCCTATTAATCCTATTCCTAACTCTTATGGCCTGGAATCTCTGGGCCATAAGCTTGGAAGGTTTGTTATATGAGGAGTAGAAATTCGCTTTCATCCTCTTGGCATACCTATCATAGTCTTCGAATAAAGCTGCTCTCAGCGCAATTCTGAGGTTGACAATCTCTGAGTGCAGTTCTGAAGAAGGTGCCACTAATTTTTGTTGTGCATCTTCCTTATTCTTAAGATCCATTTGTAAATTGTGGATCTTTTCCTTGTCCTGTTTTTTTTTTTGGTTCAGTAAGCCTATCATCACTCCTCTTATAACGCATTTGTGGGCATTCCACAATGTGAACGGGCTCACATCTTCCGACTCGTTTTCCTTAAAATAGTCAGTGATGGCTTTCTCGATTTTTTCTCTGAAGATTGGGTTGTACAAAACTGAGGAATTACATCTCCAGAGAAAGTCTCTCTTATGTGATAGACCAAGATCTACTTCACAGATTACAGGAGAGTGGTCTGAAAAGGACTTTGGTAGGATATCTATTCTCCTAAATCTGGAAATTGAAAAGTAATCGGTAAGGAATAGGTCGATTCTCGAAAAGGTCTTATGTACCTCTGAATAATGTGTATATTCCAATGATGTAGTGTTTATGCACCGAAAAACATCCAGATATTCATGGCTGTGGAGCCATCCTTTTAAAACTGGGTAAGAAGACCTAGACCTTGCAGTAGAATCCAGCTGGGCATCAGGGACAATATTAAAGTCTCCTACTACAATCACCACCCCCTTCTTAACCTCCTGGATTTTACTGTCAAGCTCGTTGAAAAATTTAATCTGAGCGTTTTGAGGCGCATAAACATTGATGATAGTAGTCAATTGATTATTGACCATGGCCACCAGTATTAAATATTTACCCTCTGGGTCTGAGTGAGTCTCGATGCTGCGGAAATCTAATGAATTTTTGATAAGGGTAATAACCCCTCCCCTCTTTTTATCATTTAGGGCTTCAAAGATATGAGAATAATTTTTATTTTCGAATCTTGGGTGACCTGACTTGGCAAGCTTGACCTCCTGTAAGCAAATGATTTCGGCACTGCTTCTCTTGATCTCTCTCCATGTAGAGTGCCTCTTAACCGGGCTATTTAGGCCTCTCACGTTAAATGATAATATTTTAACCATTTTCTCCTATGTAGTAATGCTAACAAACAGAAAAACAAAGCACACAAAACTTTGATAACCAACTAAACAGTCTTGTGAAGAATCCTCGAATTCGAAGGATGTTCTCCTTAAATGGGAAAGTTCATGGATGGCATTAGAAGCCCCCTGCAAATGACACATTTACAAAGAATAAAGTACACAATTTCTTACCCCGGATTATCCCCAATTTTGTTCAGAGAGGAGATAAAGGACATACCATCATGTGGTGTGAGTAATGAAACAATCCTACCTCCTCTATTTACAAGTAATTTAGTTGGGAAGCCCCATCTGTATTGAATACTCATCCTGCGTAAAATTGAAGTGACTTCCCCAAAGCTCTTTCTTAGCTGGATTGTATCTTTGGACAAGTCAACAAATACTTTAATATGATCAAAAGGGGGAGGGAACTGCTTCTTGTCCCTCATAAAAGCTAGGAGTCTTTCTTTAGTGGGGTAAAAATGAAATCTTAGTATTGTGTCCCTCGGAATATCTTCCGAAATAGCTCTGGGTCTTGGTAACCTGTGTATCCTGTCAATCATTAGCTCAAGTTCCGGAGAATCCGGAAAGATTTTTTTTAGGATCCCCATAGTGTAGTTCTGTAAATTTGCCTGGCTTACTTTTTCAGAAATTCCCCTCAATTTAATGTTGTTCCGCCTACTGCGGTCCTCGATGTCAGCAAGCTTCATTCTTAGGTATTGCACCTCTTTTTGTGTATCTGCTTGCTGCTTCTGTAAAGAAGAAGAACTCTTTTCCAAGACAACAATTTTTTTATCGTGTTTATCAATCCGAGAATTGATAACTTCAAATTTGGCTTGTAAACGATTGTTATTTTCCTCCATTGTCAATCTAAGACTATTGTTTAGGGCGACTATTAGGTCTTTCACGTAAGCTTGGGATACACCCTCATTGGAAGCTTGAATCCCTTCAATAGGGCATATTTTGGGTGCTTCCTCAGATAGCCTAGGCCTACTTCTATCTGGACTCTGAGTAGGAGAAGTGTCATGAAACTCCTCCTCAGAGTCAGACCAAGCTTTAATTATGTTTCTTTTTTTAGTGACAGTGGTATCCATATCAGCCTGAGTATCAATTATGTCTTGAATTTCTTTCAGCATGCTAGTGTCATCTTTTAAGCCAATTTTATAGCCCTCCGCAGGCGGAGATGCGGAGGGGCTAATACAAATTGCCTCATCAAGATCAGTGATATCCTTCCTGACAGCAGATTTCAGTGCTGATTTCTGTGATGACTTTTCCCCCTGAGTTTTTTTGTTACTTTTAGTACTCATTTTTAAAGAGGGGTAACCTTTCAACAAAGAGGAAAGAATCAAATGCAATACAAAGTAACACAAGTGAATGATTAACCAAGCTACGCGTCTTTTTTCTTTGAAATACAGCCTGCAAGATTTGCTGAAATAAGAACTGTCAGGATAAGAAGACAGGAATGACTGAGCTCGCTGAATGATTTTAGCGAGTTTAGTTCCAAAAAGATAGGAAACGTCAGGCAAATGCAGACTTCTTCAAGAATAGGATTCCTCCTTAATGGTAAAATCCAGGAGCGAACCAGCTTACCAGATGTTAAAGAACAAGTAAAATCCTCCTTTAGAGAGAAGAGACACGAATCAAGATGTAGATGACGTCGCAATCCGGGACTCCAATAAAGCCTTTAGAGGGTTTGTGTCGTCGTTAGAGTCTCACTTGAACTATGCGATAATTTCCAGAACGCAGGCTTGTTGTGCGACTTATTCCAAGTCGCAATCCTCCTTAGCGATGCTTTTAGTGACGCTATCCAGTTTAGCGACTCCTTTCAGAGCGCAAAATCGCTTTACTGCAACGGTATCGCTTTACGGTAATGGCGGCGTTCACCGCTTACCTTCACAGAAACCGACGGTGCAGCTGCAGCTCACAGGGCGTCACGGCTTCGGGTGAAGAGGTCTCGGTCTCCGGTCCCTCCTGGAACTTGATTGAAGAAGACGTCGGCTTAATCCTGAGAAGACCGCTGGTGTTTAAAGATCTCCCCACCACTTCAGGCAATGGAGGAAGCCTCAGGGACGCTCAGGACGCTGGAGACTACAACGGTGAGTAGAATTCTTCTATATCTTCTTTATATCCAGGTCTTCTTGCACCCGATGAAGTCAGGGGGCAAACCGCTCACTTTAGAAGGGGGGCACAGGTCCCAAACCAGTGCTGGAGGCTCAGACAGGATGCGGCTGCACTGGGCTGCACAGGGCTACTCCAGGCCCCGGCTTCTCCCTTCTCTGTAGGCCGCAAACGTTCCTCCTCTCAATCTGGCTCCAAAACAGTCCAAATTAGGATTTTTGTAATCCTTATGTGATCAGGGGTCCTCCGGTGTCGAAGATTTTTCTCCCAGCCTCCTCCAAACGTAGCTTATTTTGTTGCTAAAGCAGGGGGCTTCAGGAGCCCAGCAGAAAGATGTCTGCTCACATCTAGCAGCAAACCACGCCCACATTGTCAAATTCCTGAAGGTTGCAACGTCCCAAACAAAGCGAAAATTGTGTAGCTTGCTTCTTTTTTTTTGCCATGCCAGGAGGGCATGATTTTTAACTTCAGATTTATTAAAACCGGCTAACACTTTTCTGTACGTAGCCACCACCTTCATCAAATGTGTATATTTGTGAAAGAAATGTTGCTCTAATAAATTCAGGACATGGTTCATGCATGGTGCTCGAGTTACTTTGACTTACTTTATTGCAGACAGAATTCATGGGAAGCAAGACAGTCAGAGAGTTCCTGCTTGATGCATAGCACCAGCTAGCACACTGTATAGCTATTCTCCCCCAGGCTTCCTAGCTGTAAAACTGGATGGCAGTGCTTTATAATGCCTAAGCAATAAGAAAAATGGCAGTGTGTGAAAACAGTGCATTGGTTTCTCCCACAATGCAATTGACTGCTTAACAGAAAAACAACTTGTAAGACAATTAAGCGTCATCAAATGGTGTTATTACCACATTAGACATCACTATCAGAGTATTAAAGCTTATTAAAGTGACAACAGTAATTTTAACCACGTCTTTTGTACTAATGGGCAGAACATGGATATTTTCCATTGCAACCGATATAGAGAAAATGACAAATAGTAGATGAGTGCAGCAACGATGATGGTGTTAATTATGACCAAGTAGTACTTAAGGGTGACAGAAAAACTAGTATGGCAAGAAGAGAGAGAAAGAAAACTTTAGACTTGCTCTGATTGCTGGCCCACTTGACTTTGTCATATGAAGCAGGTGATGTTGTTTCATGTGCTGATAGAGAGCCATATTTAATTTATACGAGCCAAGATGTTCATGGCTTTTTTTCCTCTTGCAGAACATGTGAAGTGCCAATGAATCATCTGGCAGCAGTGTGTAAATGAACTGCCACCCATTAGAAGTCCACACGTACATCTCGCCACCGGCATCAGACTGATCAGGCCACTGTGGGGCCACCTCCACCAATAGGGAAAAAAAGGAAAAAAGCTACTGCAAAATGCGCACACGACCCAGAAGTAGATAATTATAAATAGATTTTTATTAGCAAAAAAGAGACCAAAAATATAAAACACAAGTAAAAACAGAGCTACAACCACTCATAGTAATCTGCATATATAATATAGTATAGAGACACAATAATTATAACACCATGCAATAATAACAGAAAGAAACGCCCCCTGAATTGAAAGTATGGCTCATGAAGGTCTACAGAAAAGCTCAATATAGCATAGTTCGTACCAATTACAATGCAGCATAGAGAGGGGAAGAGATAACCCCTATCTCAGGATGAAAGAGGGCAAGGCTGAAAAGCCCGAGGTAAGCAACAAATGCAAAACATAGCTGGGTGAATAATTGTGTCCTCAAGACTTCCCCTGACGAAGCCGCACGTGTTGCGGCGATACATGTGGGGTCACACTTCGGGCTCCCACTCTGTGATCTGCTATTTTGATTGAGGACACAATTATTCACCCAGGTATGTTTTGCATTTCTTGCTTACCTCGGGCTTTTCAGCCTTGCCCTCTTTCATCCTGAGATAGGGGTTATCTCTTCCCCTCTCTATGCATTGTAATTGGTACGAACTATGCTATATTGGGCTTTTCTGTAGACCTTCATGAGCCATACTTTCAATTCAGGGGGCTTTTCTTTCTGTTATTATTGCATGGTGTTATAATTATTGTGTCTCTATACTATATTATATATGCAGATTACTATGAGTGGTTGTAGCTCTGTTTTTACTAGTGTTTTATATTTTTGGTCTCTTTTTTGCTAATAAAAATCTATTTATAATTATCTACTTCTGGGTCGTGTGCGCATTTTGCAGTAGCTTTTTTCCTTTTTTTTTCCTTACAGTTCATTACTGTTGCTGCACCTACCCATATATATATCCTTATTGACATACAGTATATGTTAGTGCGCCCTTTTTTGTTTTCTTTCCCACCTCCACAATAGCACATGTGTCATCGTCTCCTGCGCTGTTTTTCACAGACGGTAGCAATGTCCTTATCTGTTGACCTCAATTCCTTGTCACCCCGGTCTGGTTCACAAAGGATGACTGTTCATGTCTTCAAAATAATCATTTCAAAGAATTTTCCTTAGCTCCCAGGATGCTGTGGTTATGGGACTATGGATCAGAACATAAACAGGTGTCATTGATGGAATGGAAATTTCGTTTTGTACAACACTAAGTGTTCTGGTGGTGGAGTTGAACTGAGCAGAACACTGAATCCAGTAACCTAGAGTTTCTGAGAAGGTGGTTGAGGTGTAATTTTGAAGCAGTTATGAAAACAAGATGATTCCCACTGGTCGATCTGTTCGAATGATGACCTATCAATGACCAGAGTGTGTGGTAGGGGGCTAAGAGTGGTAGTCTGCGCTGCTGATGTGTAACTCAAGAAACCCAGAAGACGAGAAGACATATAGGATTGACCATGCGGTTTATTCTTGGTGCAATAGAAAGTGGCAAAGCTAAAAAAGAAATGCCCTCAACATGTAGATCACCAATTTGTTGTTACTTTCACTGTCTGGAATTGGATACAACCACCTGGAATTGTTGAGCCATTCATGGAGGTCAGTTTCATCAGTGGCTGTAAAGCAGCTCAATTTTAAGCCTTTTGGCCATAGAGAAATCCATAAAATTTTCTGTTGCTCCATAATTAATAAGCAATTGTCCCGGGATCACAGAAGAACTGCAGGAAACAGACATAGACATGAATAATTTATCTTTAGTGGAGGAAAAAGTTAATCCTAGGGTGATACTTCCTTCCTCGCCTAATTTCTGAAGTTTTTCCAGTTTGACCTTTAGTTGGGAACAATTTATGCTATAATGATTCTCTTGACTACATTACAAGCAGAATCCACCATTAATGCAACAGGATCTTTTAGCTGGAGATGATCTATTCTGATCAATCTCCATGGGTTCCTGTTCAGCTATTCTGGGCGGAGATTTTGAAGATATTCTAAGATGTGACATATGGGAATCAAATGATTTTTTTCCCTTACATTCTTCTTTAAAACACGAGTCCACTCGGGTGGCAAGTGAAATCAAGTCATCAAGGGTGGAAGACAAATCTCTTTCAGTGAGTTAATCTTTTATTTGACTGGGTAAGTAAACATAGAAGACAGCCATGAGAGCGCTATTGTTGCAGGCCAACTCAGCAGATAGGGTACAGATCTGGATGGCATCATATTCAACAGAGTTAGTCCCTTGTCTGAGCTGCAGTATGGAATCAGGGGTAGAGCAGACCCGGCTCATTAACTGCTTTACAGAAGGCAAACAGTGATGATTGTAGGGAATGCATCAAGTATCACGCTTCCACAATGACCGAGCCCATATGAAAGTATCCTCAGACAACAAAGAAAAAATATAAGCCACTATGGAGTGGTGTTTAAAAAAATTTCTGGCGACATAGCTCAAAGTGTATAGTGCATTGGTTCACAAAGCCTTAACAGGTCTTCTTAATATCTTTATTGAAACATGCAAAATTGAGAAATTGTGGATAAGTTCCCCAAGCAAAATGTCACAGTTCATAATTAGGCTGTTGGCAGGTGTTAAAAATCTGGTGGTGAAACTGTAGGTGTTTGAGACACTGTGATCACACACGCTGAGGGATCCTGCGCAGCTTGAACAAGCTCCTGCAGACTAATAGCAAGTTGCATTGCCATTAGGGTTGAGCGATACTTTCCGATATCCAAAAGTATCGGAATCGGAATGGTATCGCCGATACCCAAAAAATATCGGCGATACCGATACCGATACCGGAAATCCAATGTAAGTCTATGGGAACAAAATATCGGAATTAAAAAAAACCCATTCTTGCCTTGTTGGTTAATTGTACATGAAGGAAAACAACAAAGAGTAATGTAGAATGTATTGGGGAAGGTTGAGGAGACATTAAAGGCATAGATGTTTAACCCAATCAAATGGAATAGCATAAATATTTTTTTTTTAAAGATGTTCGGATTGACGAAGAAATTGACAATGTTGTTAACGTTTTTTCTATTTTGGCAAATATGTATATTTCACAACTTCCATGCTCTTCACCTTTTTAACTTTTCACACACTTTCTCCTTCATAATCTTCAGCAGCATCATCTTTTTCATCAAATTATTCTTCATCTTCACCTTCTTTATCTTCTTCTTAAACTTCTTGCTATTCATCTTTTTGTTAACATTACTCAGATTCTTCTTAATAAACTATTATTCTTATTCATATTGTACTTCATCTTCTTCATCATATTCTTATTTGTGACAGAGAATCCTGTACTTGTAATCTGTCAAAGTATGAATTTTTCATCCTTCCGTTCTTGCTAACACAAAAGATTTAAATTACAACAGTATTTGTCCGTGTTCAGTTTAGCCTGCAGCAGCAGGCATTTTCCAGGGGCACCACGAGGAGGAACGGACTCACCCCCATACACTGCTTAGTCTTCTTCTGCTTAGAATTTAGAGCATATATTTTGCTCTTCATTTTGGTCTTATACTTCATGTTCTTCTGCTTTTTGATCTTCTGCTTATTGTTCTTAAGTCTCTTGTTCTGTATCTTGTAGTTTGTCTTAACCTTCTTAGTCCTGTTTGGTAATCTTTTATTTCTTCTTTGTGATGGTGTTTAGGCTGGTTGGCTTGATGCTCGTCGTCCTTGTGGTCGTCATCTTCTTTGGGGTGGTCATCAGGGTCGTCGTCTTCATTGTTGGAGATCCAGAGTGATTACCCAAAAAAGCATTGAAAAAATCTTCAATTTGTAAATGTAGCAGAAGGTACAAGAGTCAATGCAAGTAACGAGGACCAGCTGACTGTGCTGGAACCCGGAGGGGCAGCAGAAGGAAAAGAGCCAATGGCACAACCGAGGACCAGCTGACGTTACTGGGACACGGTTACTAAGCAGGAGGTACCTGTGCTCCAAAGCACTACCAAGGACCAGCAGACGTTGCTGGAACTCGGATACCGAGATGGAGGCACCTAGGCCAAAGGCACTGTGGAGAACCAGCTGACGGTACTGGAACCCGGAGGGGCAGCAGAAGGAAAAGAGCCAATGGCACAACCGAGGACCAGCTGACGTTACTGGGACACGGTTACTAAGCAGGAGGTACCTGTGCTCCAAAGCACTACCAAGGACCAGCAGACGTTGCTGGAACTCGGATACCGAGATGGAGGCACCTAGGCCAAAGGCACTGCGGAGAACCAGCGGACGGAACTGGAACCCGGACGGGTAGCAGAAGGTACAAGAGCCAATGCAAGTAACGAGGACCAGCTGACTGTGCTGGAACCCGGAGGGGCAGCAGAAGGAAAAGAGCCAATGGCACAACCGAGGACCAGCTGACGTTACTGGGACACGGTTACTAAGCAGGAGGTACCTGTGCTCCAAAGCACTACCAAGGACCAGCAGACGTTGCTGGAACTCGGATACCGAGATGGAGGCACCTAGGCCAAAGGCACTGCGGAGAACCAGCTGACGGTACTGGAACCCGGACGGGTAGCAGAAGGTACCCATGGAAATTTAAGATGACAGGCCGCGAGCCGGCCGCAGTTACCGAATCCCACAGTACTACAGTGGGTGATTGTCCTATTGTCACAACGGAAACAGCCTTTATTTGCATATCCCGCAGCACACATAGGAAGCACCTAAACTCCAAGCACCATAGAGTCGGCTAACCTGACCGCAACACGACAGGACAACTTATTGGAGGCTAAGTGACGTTTACACTGACAGGAAACAGATGGCGTGCTGTAACCAGTCTGGGCAGGAGTGAGTACCCGTGCCAATGGCACTTCCAAGCAACAACTGGCGGTGTTGTAGCCCAGGGATGAGATGAGAACATGGTGGAGGCAGCAGGACTTTTTGCCGTTCACACAGCAGGGGAACAGCTGACATTACTGAACCCCAGTAACACAGGAGCAAGTGTTCACTGTGCTAACAGCACTTCCGAGCAACAACTGGCGGTGTTGTAGCCCAGGGATGAGATGAGAACATGGTGGAGGCAGCAGGACTTTTTGCCGTTCACACAGCAGGGGAACAGCTGACATTACTGAACCCCAGTAACACAGGAGCAAGTGTTCACTGTGCTAACAGCACTTCCGAGCAACAACTGGCGGTGTTGTAGCCCAGGGATGAGAAGAGAACAGGGTGGAGGCAGCAGGACTTTTTGCCGTTCACACAGCAGGGGAACAGCTGACATTACTGAACCCCAGTAACACAGGAGCAAGTGTTCACTGTGCTAACAGCACTTCCGAGCAACAACTGGCGGTGTTGTAGCCCAGGGATGAGAAGAGAACAGGGTGGAGGCAGCAGGACTTTTTGCCGTTCACACAGCAGGGGAACAGCTGACATTACTGAACCCCAGTAACACAGGAGCAAGTGTTCACTGTGCTAACAGCACTTCCGAGCAACAACTGGCGGTGTTGTAGCCCAGGGATGAGAAGAGAACAGGGTGGAGGCAGCAGGACTTTTTGCCGTTCACACAGCAGGGGAACAGCTGACATTACTGAACCCCAGTAACACAGGAGCAAGTGTTCACTGTGCTAACAGCACTTCCGAGCAACAACTGGCGGTGTTGTAGCCCAGGGATGAGATGAGAACATGGTGGAGGCAGCAGGACTTTTTGCCGTTCACACAGCAGGGGAACAGCTGACATTACTGAACCCCAGTAACACAGGAGCAAGTGTTCACTGTGCTAACAGCACTTCCGAGCAACAACTGGCGGTGTTGTAGCCCAGGGATGAGAAGAGAACAGGGTGGAGGCAGCAGGACTTTTTGCCGTTCACACAGCAGGGGAACAGCTGACATTACTGAACCCCAGTAACACAGGAGCAAGTGTTCACTGTGCTAACAGCACTTCCGAGCAACAACTGGCGATGTTGTAGCCCAGGGATGAGATGAGAACATGGTGGAGGCAGCAGGACTTTTTGCCGTTCACACAGCAGGGGAACAGCTGACATTACTGAACCCCAGTAACACAGGAGCAAGTGTTCACTGTGCTAACAGCACTTCCGAGCAACAACTGGCGGTGTTGTAGCCCAGGGATGAGATGAGAACATGGTGGAGGCAGCAGGACTTTTTGCCGTTCACACAGCAGGGGAACAGCTGACATTACTGAACCCCAGTAACACAGGAGAAAGTGTTCACTGTGCTAACAGCACTTCCGAGCAACAACTGGCGGTGTTGTAGCCCAGGGATGAGAAGAGAACAGGGTGGAGGCAGCAGGACTTTTTGCCGTTCACACAGCAGGGGAACAGCTGACATTACTGAACCCCAGTAACACAGGAGCAAGTGTTCACTGTGCTAACAGCACTTCCGAGCAACAACTGGCGGTGTTGTAGCCCAGGGATGAGAAGAGAACAGGGTGGAGGCAGCAGGACTTTTTGCCGTTCACACAGCAGGGGAACAGCTGACATTACTGAACCCCAGTAACACAGGAGCAAGTGTTCACTGTGCTAACAGCACTTCCGAGCAACAACTGGCGGTGTTGTAGCCCAGGGATGAGATGAGAACATGGTGGAGGCAGCAGGACTTTTTGCCGTTCACACAGCAGGGGAACAGCTGACATTACTGAACCCCAGTAACACAGGAGCAAGTGTTCACTGTGCTAACAGCACTTCCGAGCAACAACTGGCGGTGTTGTAGCCCAGGGATGAGAAGAGAACAGGGTGGAGGCAGCAGGACTTTTTGCCGTTCACACAGCAGGGGAACAGCTGACATTACTGAACCCCAGTAACACAGGAGCAAGTGTTCACTGTGCTAACAGCACTTCCGAGCAACAACTGGCGGTGTTGTAGCCCAGGGATGAGATGAGAACATGGTGGAGGCAGCAGGACTTTTTGCCGTTCACACAGCAGGGGAACAGCTGACATTACTGAACCCCAGTAACACAGGAGCAAGTGTTCACTGTGCTAACAGCACTTCCGAGCAACAACTGGCGGTGTTGTAGCCCAGGGATGAGAAGAAAACAGGGTGGAGGCAGCAGGACTTTTTGCCGTTCACACAGCAGGGGAACAGCTGACATTACTGAACCCCAGTAACACAGGAGCAAGTGTTCACTGTGCTAACAGCACTTCCGAGCAACAACTGGCGGTGTTGTAGCCCAGGGATGAGATGAGAACATGGTGGAGGCAGCAGGACTTTTTGCCGTTCACACAGCAGGGGAACAGCTGACATTACTGAACCCCAGTAACACAGGAGCAAGTGTTCACTGTGCTAACAGCACTTCCGAGCAACAACTGGCGGTGTTGTAGCCCAGGGATGAGATGAGAACATGGTGGAGGCAGCAGGACTTTTTGCCGTTCACACAGCAGGGGAACAGCTGACATTACTGAACCCCAGTAACACAGGAGCAAGTGTTCACTGTGCTAACAGCACTTCCGAGCAACAACTGGCGGTGTTGTAGCCCAGGGATGAGAAGAGAACAGGGTGGAGGCAGCAGGACTTTTTGCCGTTCACACAGCAGGGGAACAGCTGACATTACTGAACCCCAGTAACACAGAGCAAGTGTTCACTGTGCTAACAGCACTTCCGAGCAACAACTGGCGGTGTTGTAGCCCAGGGATGAGATGAGAACATGTGGGGCAGCAGGACTTTTGCCGTTCACACAGCAGGGGAACAGCTGACATTACTGAACCCCAGTAACACAGGAGCAAGTGTTCACTGTGCTAACAGCACTTCCGAGCAACAACTGGCGGTGTTGTAGCCCAGGGATGAGAAGAGAACAGGTGGAGGCAGCAGGACTTTTTGCCGTTCACACAGCAGGGGAACAGCTGACATTACTGAACCCCAGTAACACAGGAGCAAGTGTTCACTGTGCTAACAGCACTTCCGAGCAACAACTGGCGGTGTTGTAGCCCAGGGATGAGATGAGACAGGGTGGAGGCAGCAGGACTTTTTGCCGTTCACACAGCAGGGGAACAGCTGACATTACTGAACCCCAGTAACACAGGAGCAAGTGTTCACTGTGCTAACAGCACTTCGAGCAACAATGGCGGTGTTGTAGCCAGGGATGAATGAGAACATGGTGGAGGCAGCAGGACTTTTTGCCGTTCCAACAGGGAACAGTGACATTACTGAACCCCAGTAACACAGGAGCAATGTTCCTGTGCTAACAGCACTCCGAGCAACAACCCCCCCCCCCCCCCCCCCCCCCCCCCCCCCCCCCCCCCTGACATTACTGAACCCAGTACACAGGAGCAAGTGTTACACTGTGCTAACACACTTCGACAACAACTGGCGGTGTGAAGCCAGGATGAGAAAGAACAAGGTGAGGCAGAGACTTTTTGCCGTTCACACATGCAGGGGAAAGCTGACATTACTGAACCCAGTAACACAGGAGCAAGTGTTCACTGTGCTAACAGCATTCGAGCAACAACTGGCGTGTTGTTACACCAGGGATGAAGAACAGGGTGGAGGCAGCAGGTCTTTTTTGCCGTTCACACAGCAGGGAAATACGCTGCAATTACTGAACCCCAGTAAACACAGGGCAAGTGTTCACTGTGCAACAGCACTTCCGAGCAACAACTGGCGGTGTTGTAGCCCAGGATGAGATGAGAACATGGTGAGGCAGCAGGACTTTTGCGTTCACACAGCAGGGGAACAGTGACATTACTGAACCCGTAAACTCAGGAACAAGTGTTCACTGTGCTAACAGCACTTCCGAGCAACAACTGGCGGTGTTGTAGCCCAGGGTGAAGGAGGATGTTTAAATACTAGATCAAGTATTTTCCTTGTTACATGTCAATTAAAAATGTCTATACTCCAAACAAGAGAAATATAACCTTTAGTACCATAAGATGATGATTTTACTTAAAAAAATATATGTAAATTAATAATTTACAAACATAAACGCATACATTAACATGTTGAAAAGAATGCAAACCACAATTAAAAGAGGTTAAATAATCTGCTATACGGTTTAAAATAAAAGCATACAAGTACATATCAGAATCCATTAATGATGGCTAAGTAACAGTATGTACACCATTTTTATTGTGTAGACAATGAATGGCTGACTTAAAAACATAATCAGCATTACAAGTTATCTTTGACATTCATAAAACTTTACATTTGGTGAATAATATCACTAAAATTTTTAAAAAAATATCTAAAATTTCCATCATGTAATACTGATAATATGTGCCAATCATTTATATTAACAAACAAAAAATTTAAAAAGTGCATAGTGCATAGTGAAAACAGATATTTATGAATGACTGTGGACTTGCAAGCATGACAATGGATAGATAAGGTATATATAGATGAGACTGCATAGCCACAGATGGTGAATGGCGATGTAATACTGTACCTCAATAAAGTGTGCGTTACTACTACATCCTTTTTTTTATATAGCTTTATAAAAGGTTACGTGCATGTATGGTTGCGCCTTTGTTTGGACGCACAGACTGGCTTCCTGCTGTGACGCGTTGGGTATTGGAGCGTCTGTACGTCTTATGACGCAGACTAACATTCACGGTGCGCATCGTTCATCATCGCAAGCGTACCGACAACACAAAGGCGTTGTCATGACTGCTTTACTCAGTAAACATGCACCTATGATGAAACATACACGCATGTGCCCTATTACATAACAAGCTACAAGAAAAACGAGTGTGAGGTGTGAAACAGCTGTTTTGTTAAGGTACAGTATTATATCGACATTGTACAGATGTCGCTATTCAGTCTGATAAATATATATCATTCACGTATTCTATCAGTTGTCGTTCTTTCAGCACCACTTACAGGTATATATTTTGCTATTGTGACTATGCACTATTGACTTTACCAAGGTAATGCATGATTTTTGGTAGCGATTATCATGTTTACATGAAGGACCTTTATGATATGGGCTGTTAACTTTCTAATCAAATATGTATTTTTTAAAATGACACAAATATAAGTAATGTTGAAGAGGACTATTCCTACATGCATTGTTTGCACAATATTACAGGTGTACATCACATCCCTTAATCAACATTGGATTATTATATTTACTTGTATGCTTTTATTTCAAAGGCAAGAACACTGAAGTATAACCTTCGCACTGCAGCAGTTGTCAAAGTTCAACCCACATTATGCACTTCCAACATTGCAGCATTTGAGTGATCATGATGTGAGTTGGATTTGTCTAAGCTATGGAGTGACAAGGTTGACCATCAGTATCCTATAGCATAAGTAGGCTTTTGTGTTTGCATTTGTTTTCGACATGTGCATATCTGTAATAATATGTCACACAATTATTTTGTTACAGTTTTGTGACAAAGACTAATCATTTTATGGTTTGAAAGTTGACGTTTCAAATGTTTACAGCTTAGAAATCACGGTGTAGCCTCATATCTATGTGTAGCACTAGACACTTTGAGATGTCATGTTTTTTTCACCATGATTAGGTAGCTAGCAGTAATTTTTGCCAGACACACAGCAGGGGAACAGCAGGCGTTACTGAACCCCACAAACACATCAGCGATTGTTTTCATCTGTGCATCTAACACTTCTGAGCAGCAACTGGCGCTGTTGAAGCCCAGGGTCAAGGAGGGTGTAGGCAGAGGCCTAGTATGAGACGTTTGAAGTTGAAGTTGTAGTTAGCAGCAGTAATTTTTGCCAGACACACAGCAGGGGAACAGCAGGCGTTACTGAACCCCACAAACACATCAGCGATTGTTTTCATCTGTGCATCTAACACTTCTGAGCAGTCAACTGGCGCTGTTGAAGCCCAGGGTCAAGGAGGGTGTAGGCAGAGGCCTAGTATGAGACGTTTGAAGTTGAAGTTGTAGTTAGCAGCAGTAATTTTTGCCAGACACACAGCAGGGGAACAGCAGGCGTTACTGAACCCCACAAACACATCAGCGATTGTTTTCATCTGTGCATCTAACACTTCTGAGCAGCAACTGGCGCTGTTGAAGCCAGGGTCAAGGAGGGTGTAGGCAGAGGCCTAGTATGAGACGTTTGAAGTTGAAGTTGTAGTTAGCAGCAGTAATTTTTGCCAGACACACAGCAGGGGAACAGCAGGCGTTACTGAACCCCACAAACACATCAGCGATTGTTTTCATCTGTGCATCTAACACTTCTGAGCAGCAACTGGCGCTGTTGAAGCCCAGGGTCAAGGAGGGTGTAGGCACAAAATATTGAGTTATTGCCTTGTTACGTGGCCATTGCAAATGTATGTACTTCAAACAAGAATAAATGAAGTTTTACTAGGACAATAAAATGATGAATTTCAATTCCAAGAATAGAAAAATATTTATACTTGAGAGTCCTCTGTGGTTGATACCGTTTAATGGCTAACTGAAAATATGGTAACAAATTCAAAGCTTTCGAGACTACTCAGGTCTCTTCATCAGGCTAAGACTAAAAAAAAAAATGAAGAATCACATATTTCTACACACAACAGGACACAGGAATAGGTAAGACAAGTGAGGAGGGACAAGTGAGGGGAGACCGGCCAAAAAATGAGAACAAGGATGAATTATCAGCGCCACACGATAAGTCAAAAAATTATGGATTTACCTGTGGCAAAACACTTTTGTATGCCTGGTCATAGCATGATGGATATGGAATTACTGGTATTAAAATATAACTTCAAATATGAGAAAGATACAAAGGTTTCAGAATATAAGCTCATCATGACCTTTGACACTGTTAGTGATGGAATGAATAGATCACACGGATTTATGTCATTCTATATCAATTAAGGAATCTGCGTCTCTGCCCTTCCAGGGGCATGAAAACACAAAACCAGACCCCAATCAGAGGGCAATAAAACTTTCTATCCTTATCTAGGAACTGTTCCAATATTTATGTTCATCCCTCTGTGATAATGACAGTTCTGCTACACGTCACTTACTTGTCTTACCTATTGCACTATTCCTGTGTCCTGTTGTGTATAGAAATATGTGATGCTTCATTTTTTGTTTTAGTCTTTGCCTGATGAAGAGACGTGAGTAGCCTCGAAAGCTTGCAATTTGTTACCATCTTTTCAGTTATCCATTCAAAGGTATCAACCACTGTGGACTCTCAAGTCTAAATATTTTTCTATCTAATGGCTAACACGGTACGAAGATACACATGTTTCCTAACTTCAAGAATAAAAATAAAAACACTGCAAATATAAACGCATATATGCACATGCCAACAAGAAATGGAACAACACACCACCCAAAAAATTGGTTACAAAATATAGTGTTGTAAATTTAACAATAAAAGTCCATTTTTGTATTTATGAATAATGCTTAAGGAACGCTATGTTAAACCATAACATAGTGAAGACAATGGATTTTGTAATCGTCACTCATCATCATCATCATTGCAATTTAGATGTGACAGTCACAGACATTTCAATTATTTAAGTTAATAAAATCGTTACTTTGTACAGCATGTATGACATGTCCAGCATGGACTCATCAATGTGATGACACAATAATGTAGATAAAAAATAACCATTTAAAAAAATAATGCATTGTCACAATTTAAGTGTGTGCCTGCAAGTGTAGGTGAAAGAAAGGCTACGGATAGCAAAGGTATATTCTATGTCTGTATCAGACAGTGGACAGCCTCTGATGGGTAATGGCGATGTTATACTGTACGTCAATAAAGTCTGCGGCTGCAATCATGCATTTTTTGCTTGGACAGTGTTGAAGAGGGTAAAAGCATGTCTGGTTGCGCAAGGCTTTATCCGTCAACACTACCTTCCTACTGTCACGCGTAGGGTAGGGTAGCGTGTGTCAATTAGATGACTATATAAAATGTGACGTTACGCAGCGTTATTGCGCCCTAGGGACGCCAAAAATACGACAGCAGTAATCATTTACTGTCTAATACTCCACCTATGACCAACAAAAAAGACCGTTCCCTCTTTAACAATCTACAAGACTAACAAGCATAATGGTTGACGCAGACTTTATTGAGGTACAGTATTACATCGACATTGTACATGAGTAACTATGCACTGTGATACCTATATACCATTATTAATTTATATCTGTTGTGGTTGTTTCAACAGCACTTGCAGGTATAACTACCTATTGTCAGTATGCATGATGCACTTTCTAGATGTAATAATTTATTATTGCACATTATTACCAGGTTTAGATGCTGGCCATTTCATATATGGTGTGTGAAGTTACAGTTGGCATCAGTATGTGTATTTTATACTGTCTGTCATAAATAAAACTCGTGATGATGATGATGAGGATTTTATGATTCGTACATCCATTGACTGCATTATCTTACAGGTACAGATAAAGTTCCTTAAAAAGCATTAATTGATAAGTATGAAATGTACTTTTATGCATTAATTTCAAAAAGTGAACACTATGTTTTAGTTTTTGTTACCATTTCTAATAGACATGTGCAGATATGCGCTGTGATGACAAATTATTATTTGTCCATATTTGGCATAAAAATTTATCATTCTAGGCCTGGAAAACTTCACAATTTCATGTTTTAAGCATAACAATCAGGGTGACGGCTCTTCCCTATTTGGAGCATGTTCGACATGGGTTTTTCTGTGCATGTGTAGGGAACAGGAGACATGGATAACGTTGCGAACCAGTTATTTAATCTGAAAACGGACAGACAAATTCTGGCGAGATCCATGCCTTGTTCATTTTCAGAAAAGTAAGCCGGTCTACATTATCGGAGGATAGTCGCATGCGACGGTCTGTTAGTACACCACCTGCGGCACTAAAGACGCGCTCCGATAATACACTGGCAGCAGGGCAAGCCAGCACCTCCAATGCATACTGGCTAAGCTCTGGCCATGTATCCAGCTTAGAGACCCAAAACTTGAATGGGGAAGAGCCATCTGGGAGTACACTGAGAGGGAAAGACATGTAGTCTGTCACCATCTTACGGAAACGTTGCCTCCTGCTGACTGGAGCCGTCTCGGATGGTGTAGACATTGGTGGCGCTGCCACAAAACTTCGCCACATTTGGAACATACTGGTCTTTCCCTGTGCAGATGCGCTGCTTGTGCTCCCTCTTGTTGCAGAGCTGTCTCCACTGCCTCGACGCACAGAGCTGCTTTGTAAAGCAGTAGCAGTGCTCTCGGCTGGAATGGAGAACATTATGGATTGCACCAGTGTGTCTTGGTACTCCCGCATTTTACGCTCCCGGTTCAACGGTGTGATGAGGCTTTGTAAGTTGTCCCGGTAGCGAGGGTCTAGGAGGGTGTACACCCAATAATCAGACGTGGTGAGAATGTGGGCGATGCGGCGGTCGTTTCTCAGGCACTGCAGCATGAAATCAACCATGTGCTGCAGACTCCCAACTGGCCAAGAAACGCTGTCCCCTGCAAGAGGCGTCATCTCTGCCTGCTCTGCATCACCCCACCCTCGCTCTACATACTGACTAGAGCGTTGTGTACCTCCCTCTGGAGCGATGTCTTCCTCCTCCATTGACTCCTCCTCATCCTCCTCACAAAGTGATCCCTGCCCAGCCCTTTGTGAGGAACCACGTTGCGCTGACTGTCCAGAAGGTGATGGAATTAGTGACTCCTCATCCTCCACCTCTTCCAAAACCTCATCCCTTATTGCTTGCAGTGTTTTTTGAAGCAGGCAGATAAGGGGGACAGTCAGGCTGACTAGTGCATCATCTGCACTCGCCATCCGCGTTGACTCATCAAACGCACGCAAAACGTGGCAGATGTCCTTCATAGAGGCCCACTCAGTAGTGGTGAAGTGTGAACGACGCAAATTGCGAGTTGATTGCGCCTGATGCAGCTGATACTCCATTACTGCTGGCTGCTGCTCACACAACCGCTCCAACATATGTAACGTGGAATTCCACCTGGTGGGTACGTCACATATGATGCGATGTTCAGGAAGGCGAAATCTGCGTTGCAGAGCTGCAATGCGCGATCTGGCCATGCTGGAACGTCGCAAGTGAGCGCACTCTAGGCGGACCTTGTGCAGCAGTGCATCAAGATCCGGATAGTCCCTCAAAAAACTCTGCACGACCAAGTTGAGCACATGTGCCAGACATGGTATGTGAGTGAGGTTGCCAAGGCCCAGAGCTGCCACCAGATTTCGGCCATTGTCACACACTACCAAGCCTGGCTGGAGATTCGCTGGCAAAAACCACACGTCGCTCTCCTGCTTGATGGCATTCCAGAGCTCCTGCGCTGTGTGGCTTCGATTCCCCATGGAAATTAATTTCAGGACGGCCTGTTGACGTTTGGCCACGGCTGTGCTCATATCGGTCGCATCAGGTAAGCGTTCACGGGTCCATGTGGAGGTAGACCGTGACGGCTCCTGCAGCGATGATTCTGAGGAACTGGAGTAGGAGGAGGAGTCAATGTGGACAGACTTGATTCCTGCAATCCTTGGAGTTGGCAGAACACAGACAGCGCCACTCGCAAGATCTGTACCCGGCTCCACAACATTGACCCAATGGGCAGTGAGGGAAAGGTATCGTCCCTGGCCATGGGTACTGGTCCACGCATCGGTGGTCAGGTGGACCTTGCTACTGACGGCGTTTAGTAGCGCATGTTTAATTTTTCCCTCAACATGCTTTTGCAGACCAGGGACGGCTTGCCTGCTGAAATAAAATCGGCTGGGCACATTGTATTGTGGGACTGCCAATGACATTAAGTCACGGAAACTGTCAGTCTCCACCAGCCTGAATGACAGCATTTCAAGGGACAGGAGTTTTGCAATGCCAGCATTCAGAGCCTGTGCTCGTGGATGGTTTGCCGAGTATGGCCGTCTTTTATCCCATGCCTGTGCTACCGATGGCTGTTTTGTGGCCTGGGAGTGTGAGGATGACAGGGAACTTGCAGCTGTGGGTGGAATAACACTGGGTCTCTGGACAACAGTTACAGAGGTTCTTCCATGGCGATCCTGTGAGGAAGCCGAACCAGCTGTGTGTGAGCTGGAGGAAGAGGCTCCAACACGAGCTGAAGATGTAGGTGCTGCTGTAGGTTGGCCTACATCTCCAGTGTGTCTTTGTAACTCAGCTACGTGCTTTGTCCGTACATGTTTCCACATATTTGTGGTATTGAGGTTACTGATATTTTTACCTCTTTTAACTTTTTGATTACACAGCTTGCATTTGACATAGCAAATATCATCTGCAAGTGTGTCAAAAAAGGACCACGCAGTGCAAGTCCTGGGAGTGCCCGGTTTGGCTGTTGGAAGAGAACTGCTACGAACGGGTGCCAAACTGGAGGGTACAGGCAACCGAGTCTGCAGCCTACCTCTCCCTCCTGTTTGTACCGTTGGGGCAATCTCTTCCTCAGAGCTGCTACCACCACCTTCCTGTTCCTCACGCCATGTTGGGTCTTGGACCTCATCATCTCACTACCCTCTTGCAACACCTGCTGCTGTTGGGTGGTCTGGCCAGCACCTTGCTCAACAGAAAATGGCACCTGAGTCTCATCATCATCAGATGCGTTCTGCAGTGTGCTGACCATCGGCACTGGCTCACCCGCCTCTTCACATTCAGAGAGACACAGCTGTTGCGCATCACTGCATACTGCCTCTTCTTCACATTCCAGAATGCTGCTTGGCTGGGCCCCTGTTTCCAAGCCAACAGATTCTGAGAACAGAAGCAGAGACTCAGCTGGCTCCAGTTCAGAACTCTCTGACTGCCTGGGCAATTTGGCAGGCGGTGAAGAGACAGATGGTTGTTCAACAGTGCTGTGGTCCTGAGAGGAGGTGGAAGGAATTGAAGTCGATGCATTGGCTGCCATCCAACCAACAACGGCTTCAATTTGTTCTTCCCGCAGCAGGGGGGTACGCTGAGCTCCTACAAAAGTGCGCATAAAGGAACGCTCACGGGGAAAACTGGTGGATGCTGTGTCACTGGGTGCGGCAGCAGCCACAGAATCCCCACGTCCTCTCCCTGCTGAAACTCCACGGCCACGACCACGTGCCTTACTCCCTGCCTTCTTCATCTTGGTAGATTGATAAAGAAAGTCAGAAAAGTTATAAGGCCTAAGTGTGGTTATTCCTCAGAGACTGCAGTGAACACTGCAGACAACTGTTCAGTAGCTGTGAAAGGCCCCTTTGTCTACTTCTATAGTGTTTGCAACCACTGTATTGTATACGGATGGAAGCGCGTCACACTAATAGATTAGATTTTTTTCAAATATAATGGAGCTGCACCAATTAGAGAAAAATGTGAAGGATGAGGCAGTGACACACGCTCAGCAGACTACAACCAGCAGTAGTTGAAGAACTAACTGGAGCGTGATCTGCACTCAAAAAATGAAAAAGCTCACAGACTACAGTGAACACTGAAACACAACTGTCATACTGTGAAAGGCTACCTTTGTCTACTTCTATAGTGTTTGCAACCACTGTATTGTATACGGATGGAAGCGCGTCACACTAATAGATTAGATTTTTTTCAAATATAATGGAGCTGCACCAATTAGAGAAAAATGTGAAGGATGAGGCAGTGACACACGCTCAGCAGACTACAACCAGCAGTAGTTGAAGAACTAACTGGAGCGTGATCTGCACTCAAAAAATGAAAAGCTCACAGACTACAGTGAACACTGAAACACAACTGTTCAGTAGCTGTGAAAGGCCCCTTTGTCTACTTCTATAGTGTTTGCAACCACTGTATTGTATACGGATGGAAGCGCGTCACACTGATAGATTGATTTTTTTCAAATATAATGGAGCTGCACCAATTAGAGAAAAATGTGAAGGATGAGGCAGTGACACACGCTCAGCAGACTACAACCAGCAGTAGTTGAAGAACTAACTGGAGCGTGATCTGCACTCAAAAAATGAAAAGCTCACAGACTACAGTGAACACTGAAACACAACTGTCCACAATCTGTGAAAGGCTACTCCTTTGTCTACTTCTATAGTGTTTGCAACCACTGTATTGTATACGGAAGGAAGCGCGTCACACTAATAGATTAGATTTTTTTCAAATATAATGGAGCTGCACCAATTAGAGAAAAATGTGAAGGATGAGGCAGTGACACACGCTCAGCAGACTACAACCAGCAGTAGTTGAAGAACTAACTGGAGCGTGATCTGCACTCAAAAAATGAAAAGCTCACAGACTACAGTGAACACTGAAACACAACTGTCCACAATCTGTGAAAGGCTACTCCTTTGTCTACTTCTATAGTGTTTGCAACCACTGTATTGTATACGGATGGAAGCGCGTCACACTAATAGATTAGATTTTTTGCAAATATAATGGAGCTGCACCAATTCCACAAATCAAATTAAAAAAAGAGTCAGTGAGTGACACTTGCAGATGCCTACAAACAGCGGTGGATGCAGAGCAAACTGCAGCGTCACCTGCACTCTCACACACACACCTTGCACAGAGCTGTTAAAACAACACTGGCAAAAGGAAGCTTTACACAGCGGTTGGTAAACTAGCCTGCCTAAAGCACAGTAGAGTACACAAAATCGCAATCTCTAACTGTCCCTCAGAGTCAGCACAGTAGCGTTCTGTCCCTTACTGAATTCACAGCACAGTGACGCTAAAATGGAGGCGGCGCCTTTTATAGTGCATTCTGACATCATTTCAGCAGCCAATCACAGCCATGCCATTAGTTAAGATGACCGCAGCATTACAGGATGTGCCCACACTTCATAAGATTCCTCATTGGCTGACTAAAATCACATTGCCTCTCAAAGAATTATGGGAACTTCCGATTCCGGTATACGATATATGAAAAATATCGGAACTAAGTATCGGAATTCCGATACAGCGAATATCGGCCGATACCCGATACTTGCGGTATCGGAATGCTCAACCCTAATTGCCATTCAAGAAAGATTGTCTGTATCCTATGGCAAAGGTGTTGTGGCTGCTGCACTTTTGGAATCCATGCTCTTGAGATTCTGTTGGGGTCACCTGGTGAAGTGGATCTTCTAAGCCTCAGGTCCAGGTAGGCACACTGATCCCGGGCATTGATGCACCAAGCACGTGGAAATGGAGGACTTGGCGCAAGCAAGTTAGAGGACAGTATGCACACAATGTGGTGCACGCCAGATATAGAAGTCTAGAGCCTCAATCCCAAGACACAGTTGTGTGTCTTAATCGGTCTCAAATAGGTCTATAGGATGATATCATTGTCCACACAAGGCAACTTGCAAAATCCAGCATGGAGCACAAGAGAATAGCAGACCCAGGAGGAGGGGCTCTGTATACCCAGGACAGGTGTGTAACACAGGTATTGATAAGTGTGGCTTATATTTCTATGATGTATTTTAGATTTTAAGCACTTTTCGGTGGATTGGTTTTATTTTTAGTGTAAGTACTGGCAAGACAATGAGGACCCTGGACATACTGTACAATATGCTCAAATGAAACCAATCAAAATGCCATAATAGGCTGTTTCAGAAGGAGAAAGATCCTTTGTAATACCAGGGTACAGAGGCTACCTTTTTAGCATAAGTATGTTACCTGCTGGCAATGACTTAATAACATTTAATGTATTATCTCTTGTGACCAACAAGTGAACAAGAAATCTGAATACCTCTCCTCTGTCTTTAGCTATTAGTATTACTTGATTACAGAGTTCATAGTAGTTGCAGATACATCCAAGTACAGAGGAATTTGTAAGGATCTGATAGCAGACATTTTCCTTGAAATAGTCATGGGGATTTGTTTAATGTGAAAAAAGATGATTCATTCAAGATTTTCTCTAAGGACATTTTCCTCCAGATTGTTCGGTCAATGAGACGTCCTTGTGGCGTACAGCTTGACATTCATCTATCTTTGATGAGATCTTGCCAGTATATTATAAGGTCTTGAGTTTTCACACTTTCCAAAATTCCCCTAGACTTAATATTGTTTCAAAAGGTCTATTTTCGGTGTCAGCTTCCTTATCTCTTAATTGATGAAGTTCAGATTTTAATTGTAATCGTAAGAGTTAATTAGATTAATATGGGAAAAGGAAAAAGCCTGCATCTTAGTTTCAATATGGTCTACTTTTTCTTTTCTTCCTCTTCTATGGAAACCTTTAGAGATGAGCAAATCTTTTGAAATTCATATTCACGATTTTATCAAATTTTCCCTCAAAATTTGATTAGCGGCAAATAAATTGACCCAAATTTCAATTCTGGAAAACTTGTAATTGCTCGTTAAATACACATGGGGAGAGAGAGAGCTTGGCTGACCATAAGAGGTTATGCTTTACAGACAAGAGAGAGGACCTCACTGACCATAATAGCTTACAACTTACAGAAGAGAGAAACTTACTCAGTGACTCTGGAAATGGAAAACGACTCTGCTGCATAAATTGGGCTCGACTGAGAACTGCATATCTCTGATGGCCCAGGTTCTGACCACCACTGTACAAGGTATAATAAGTTAATAACACATTGGATGTCATAGATGTAGGACATTATTTGGAAGCCCGCGCAGCAACGCAAAATGACGTTCACCTACTCTCTGATCATTCAGCAGTGTCGGAAATTGTGCCTGGAAAGTTTTTACTTTTTATGAACCATGAATCAAATCTAAAAATATTCAAATTCAGGTGAAATCGCAAACTTTTAGAAAATTTGACTCCAACATGATCCTCTGTGAATCGATATGCTCATATCTAGAAACCTTATTGAGATATATTAATTTGTCTGTATCTGACTAGTTGTGTCAGTGGTTGTTTTGCAGTATTTTGCACCTTTGCTATTTCTGCCATGTATCATAGGTATCTTTCTGAAATTTGCATTATATTTGTATTGTAGCCATGTATTAGTAAGTATGGTCTTTTTCTGTGATATTTTTGCATTTGATGTTTTTTCAGTGAGTTGCTTTTAAATATGATGTATATTTGCAAAGATTTGAGCAATACCAGCGATACATCTTTCATAAAAGAGAAGGTCATAATTCTGTCTGAAGTAGGTAGGCTGTCTATAATATCGACAATGTAATCTGGGTCACATAATTGTAGAACCATTTAATTTACTCGATAGTCTTGCAGACATGGTCTCTTCTTCACTCTTCTCTTGATTGTAGGTGGGGCTAAAGTAGAAAATTTTGATGTCGCTGCAGCAGAACATGGTAGGCCTTGTCCTTCTCAGATTAAGTCTTCATTCAGATCACTATTATTTTCTACAGTGTAACTGTGGATAGGTTTTGCTCAATGCAAGTTGCTATCCAGATATAAATAATATTTCAACATAAGCATTTTGTGGAGTTACATCAAAAGGAACCCATAATGTTTGGAAACATAAAGTGCTACCATACCAACCTTTTAATTCTGACTTCATAACTGTTCTCCAAGTGTGGGACTCTAGAGACAGCATTTCTATGAATGTCTGTTATGAACAAGTACTCACACCAATGACTTTGTCAGACAGCTTCAACTGAGCTGAAGAGACACGTATGAAGGTTCCAGTAGAGGTTTATTTTCAGGCTGAATTCCTGTATTATGCACACAGTAGCAGCAGGTGAATAGATAATTCTTAGCCAGGGACGTACGGAGAGTAACACGAAGCAATGAAGACTAAGAGAAAACGGAAGAAGGAGAGGAAGAAGGGTGGGGTTACATGCATCAGTGATGGGCTACATGAACATAAATAGGACAAAATTCAAAAGGAAAACCCGAATGCATAGCAGTGTAACAATAACAATAGACCGATATTACAATATTGTATAGTTCACAAGTCCTGGGACATGACACTTTTCCTTTTACTCTTAAAGTGACTCAGTTTATGAATATTCTTTTTTGAACATAATACAGCTGAAAGCTGGGTAATGACTTTATAATTTTCACATCAATTCTGGCCAACTTCTTCAAAATAGGCAGAGAATGAGTGGGATGGGGCCTTGCTGCACCAACACATCTAATTTATTAAAAGCTACATACACTTTGGCATAACTTTCGCGAGAAATGTACTTCAGTCCATGACTGGAGTAAATCTGTGGCGGAGGTGCATAACACTTGTATGATGCACCTAATTTATTAAGTCGCGTGCGCCTTCTAAGGAATTATGCTCATCTAACGCCAACCTGCCCTTTCATTAAGACTGGTGTGTACAACAGTGGTTTTAATGAATCAGGCCTCATATTCTTATTTAGGCCATGCTCTTTGGTATAGGACATGATGAAAATAGGTGCCTTGTAAGGTTTCAGGATTATTCTCTGGCTTCTTTTTCCTGTTTTAAAGACATTGGTTCTGGGACTGTTCTCTAGTTCTCTGGTAGAAGTCCGTAAGTTTATTTTTAAGTTACCTCTTTCAATAAAACATTTGAATAGTATTTTATACTGAACCTTAAAGCCCTAATCTCTAGTGCAAAACCTCTTGTCCCTTTCATACTGACCGAATGGCATTTATACTAGCTGCTATTATAAGTATGGACAGGAGAAATCGAGGAAACTATTTACATCTGTGCTCTTGACAATGGTATAGGTGTAGAGTGTGTTATCTATAGTATTCACTTAGATCATAAGATCAAAGAATTCCAATAAATACATGAGATGTCCAGTGTGGTGATGCCCCAGCTGTGTTGACACTCTCAGTATTTCATCTCATGGGAAACTCTATCTTCAGTACTTTGTGTTCTTTACATATTTTACTTATAACAGAATATTTTTTATATACATTTTACTGTACTTTGAATCAAGATCTATACATATTGCAATATTTATTTAACTAATGGTGTCCAAATTTAGATGGCTATGGCACTTCCAGCAATGTATATAACCAAGTTTGGACTTATATTAGAAACTAGCCGAATAGAAGAGAACCATATATGAAATAAAACGTTAAACTTTATTATATATTAACCAAAACAGAAATTAAAATGACACAAAACAAACAGTGTGCACAGTAGGGGGAACTCCAACCCTATCCACATGGTCACCCCAGAAGAAGCTAAGGGTGAAATGTACGTCGGGGTGAGGGGCAATGCCCAATCTATCCACACCACCCGGTTGTCACGCTGTGTGAAGGATAAGTAAGTGCACAATGGGAAGAGGGAAGGGGAGCCCAAACACTAGGGAACAGGGGAGTGGAGACCGTAGGCAGATCTAAAATGACTCTGTCTGCCATAAACTTCGCTATATAGGTTCTGCACCTATTGCCGAGCAGGAACCTAATCCATGCCTGACCTTAGTGATAGGCCCTACATAGGGAGGGAAGGGGTGAGCACTAGTCAGTCCCCACTAAAATTAAAGAAAGAGAGGGAAGATGGATGGGGGAAACCACTTAGCTTGAGAAGACAATTGAGATGTCACGCCAGCAATTCTCCAAGAGCACTCAGGGAAAGACACTACTGACTGCTAGAACTTCAAACAAGACTGAGGCAAGTATGAGCTAACACCAGCACCATGCTGCAGCAATTGAATGTGTATAAACCTTCAGCACAGGTGTGTGATTAGCAGCAGAGGGTGGAGGTAACTATTGGGTCCTAGAGGTAGAAGGATATCGTTCCATAACAGAGATGCAAAAATCAAGAACGTGCTTGAGCTAAATGCAAAGACTTTTTACAGACGGTTCAAGGATGACTGTCTGTCACACCTAACACACCCGTTGACACCGGTCTAGTGGTTTCGGTGCTCAGGTGCTATGCTTCACACTAATGTAGTCAGTATAACTAGGTTACCCATTACAATGAAATTCAGTTGCAGCACTCTTGATGTTAATTTAGGTACCCATTGGTCTTGGGATGATTTGTGTACCATTTGGTTAATACATTTAAGTTACAATTCCCAGACTTCTAACTTTTTGACTACATAGTATTTACATCTCATCTTTTGCATATATGTACAGGACCTTATAGTGGGCCCTTGTGTTTTTAGGATATATGCCATTCTAATTTCTGTATGGATAATTCATTTCTGTATATCTACATATAATCTTTGTTTATACCAAGGGTACATTTACTGTTACTGCATTATGCTTACCTTGACAGTTCATTATCCTGTGAATAGGTTTGGGGTTCCCCCTACTCGGCAGGTCTCTACTTAGTTTCTCTGACTTATAGAGCAGGAAGATAAGACTCTGCCTACAGTTCAGCCCCGGGGCACGGGCATCTAATTAACTGAAAACTTCTAACACTGATTACACCAGAACCACAAGATGGATTTCTTCACTCCAGGAATAATTTTAATCAGTTTAACAGTGTCAACCTGACAGTCTCTGTAGGTTACTTAGAAAAAGCCTGTGACAGGTTCCCTTTATGTAAGATGCTCCAAATTTGTTAAAAGCCGGGCATCTCTTAATGAATTTGGCGCATCTTTCAGCTGCCATGCTACAGTTTAAAATATGTACTCCGGTCATAGACTTTAGGACATTAGTGTTGTAGCCTACCTTACTTTTGTGGTGTAAATTATGATGAATTTGTCAGCCACTCCCCACCAAGCTATACTCCACCAACTTTTCGAAAAACTTGGCCGGGCTGGTGGGAGAACAACAAAAGGAACATTTTTACACAATTAAAAGTTGAACAAAATTTGTGTCATTTCAGTTTTGCATTAATATTCTAGTATAAACTTTGATGAATCAGGACCTTAATGTTTAAGACTATTGTACGACACATTATTGAGCATATGACCTTCATGAGTCATCTGGTCTAAAAAGCTTTTATTGTTTTGTTTTATGCGCAATCTAAGTTACGTGTGCCCATATTACTGAATTGTTTTTCATGTATTATATTGTACTCCCTGCAAGATTTTTTATTCAATTGTACTTTTATTGAATTATACAGTGCACAGAAAAAAATAGGAAAAAAAATCTCAATGCCATTCGATGTACAATACAATAATGCGTTAAGCACATGCCTGATCCCTTGATCCCTGACATGCGAAGGAGTAGGTTGTTTTGCATACATATACAGGTGCTTCTCACAAGATAAGAATATCATCATAAAGTTAATTTATTTCAGTTCTTTAATACAAAAAGTGAAACTCATATATTATATAGAGTCATTACAAACAGAGTGATCTATTTCAAGTGTTTATTTCTGTTAATGTTGATGATTATCGCTTACAACCAATGAAAACCCAAGAGTCATTATCTCGGTAAATTAGAATACTTTATAACACCAGCTTGAAAAATGAATTTAAAATCCGAAATGTTGGCCTGACGAAATGTATGTTCAGTAAATGCACTCAATACTTGGTCGGGGCTCCTTTTGCATCAATTATTGCATCAATGCGGCGTGGCATGGAAGCGATCAGCCTGTGGCACTGCTGAGGTGTTATGGAAGCCCAGGTTGCTTTGATAGTAGCCTTCAGCTCGTCTGCATTGTTGGGTCTGGTGTTTCTCATTTTCCTCTTGACAATACCTCATAGATTCTCCAAGGGGTTATGATCAGGCGAGTTTGTTGGCCAATCAAGCACAGTGATACTGTTGTTTTTAAACCAGGTATTGGTACTTTTGGCAGTGTGGACAGGTGCCAAGTCCTGCTGGAGAATGACATTTCCATCTTCAGTAAGCTTGTCGGCAGAGGGAAGCATGAGGTGCTCTAAAATTTTCTGGTAGACTTCTGCACTGACTTTGGTCTTGATAAAACACAGTGGACCTTTACTAGCAGATGACATGGCTCCCCAAACCATTACTGATTGTGGAAACTTCACACTAGACCTCAAACAGCTTGGATTGTCTGTCTCCCCACTCTTCCTCCAGACTCTGGGACCTTGCTTTCCAAACGAAATGCAAAATTTACTTTCGTCTGAAAACAACACCTTGATCCACTGAACAACAGTCCAGTTCTTTTTCTCCTTGGCCTAGGTAAGACGCTTCTATATGTTGTCTATTGGCCATGAGTGGCTTGACACAAAGAATGTGACACTTGTACCCGATGTCCTGGATACGTCTGTGTGTGGTGGCTCTTGAAGCAATGACTCCAGCAGCAGTCCACTCCTTGTGAATCTCCACCAAATTTTTTAATGATAAAACCAAAATGAATTGAAATATAATGCAGTGTGGAAATGTATAATGACACAAATAATATAAAATTATAGACAAAAAAACCACACTGATCAATTAAATCTCAAAACAAAAAAAGTGGATGGCGAAACCAGCCAAATGAGAAGACGGAAACACCTCAGTGCAAAAGGAACAGGGGGAAATGGAAGAAAAGACTTCACCCAGTGTCATGGGTGCATCGCCACGAAGATTGTCGCGATTGCACATTCTGACTTCTCACAGCTGAGCTGCTGTTTCTTTGTGTTTGGTAATGAGAGAGTTAATTTTACCTAGCTCTTTGCTAAGACTAGGTCCAGCCTCGCCCGGCTGCTTTTGATTATGTTCTAATTAGTTTCCTTTATATTCCTGCCAGTCTGGGTGTTAGACGCCGGTGAAAGCATTCATGTAGTCTAGCAGACTGAAGCGGTTCTGAGAATACTTAAGCTAAGAGCTCCTTAGTTGTTTTTACTCTTATAGCTTATAGTTTATCTCTGAGACCTTAGGTGTTCATACTGTGTGTGAGTGTTGTATGTAAGACTTTATTTACTTTATTTCTTGTCTTTCTTGTATGTCTTTCTGTTCATTAACCGTTACCTGTTCATTCCCTTTGGTGGTATTCAGGGTCCTTCTTAGGACTAGAATACAGTTGGCAGGGATTGATAGGAGACAGGGTTTACGCTGGTGGCCTGGACCTCTGTACCTTTAACAGTACCTCCAGGTTGAGGGATTAGTTAGGACCCCAGTTTAGGGTCAGCTTAGACCCCGGTCACCCTCTAGCCAGGAGACAGGTATAACGGATTCCGTTTTGACCCACTGGACATTCTGTCAGGTAAATCTATGTTATCATATATCTATGCGCATGTTATATAGTATGTTGCCCTTTTGATATAGATTACTGACATCACATATATATATCTGCTATACAGCGTGACATTTTCACCGGCCAAACTAAAGATTCTCCCCAGCTGTCATGGATCCAGTAGCCCAGCTGGCCCGGCAGTTGCAGGGGTTGTCCATGGAATTTGCAGACATTAAGTCCAAGGTTTTGTCCCCCCCGGAGCAAACCAGATCTGAACCTAAGGTTGCGCTCCCGGATAGGTTCACTGGTGGGCGGGACAAATTTTTTACTTTCCGGGAGGCATGTAAATTGTACTTTCGGCTGCGGCCTCGGTCATCTGGGAGTGAAGAGCAGAGGGTGGGAATTGTTATATCGCTCTTACAAGGGGACCCTCAATCTTGGGCGTTCTCTATTCCTCCAGGCTCCCCAGATCTCCAGTCAGTGGATCGATTTTTTACTGCCCTGGGTCTGGTATATGATGATCCGGATCGAGTCTCCCTTGCTGAAACAAGGTTACGTAAAATACGGCAAGGAAATCGTCCAGCGGAGGAATATTCTTCTGAGTTCCGTAGATGGGCAACAGATACTCAGTGGAATGACCCAGCTCTTAGGAGCCAGTTTTGTCAAGGGTTGTCTGACAAATTAAAGATGTGTTGGCTCAGTATGATTCTCCTCCATCACTGGAGGCTGCTATGGCCCTCGCTATTCGCATTGATAGACGACTTCGGGGAAGACGCGAGGTAACTCCGCCCCCTGTGATGACTCCACCTACTACTAAAGTCCCTTTTACTGAGGTTCCCCTGGTCTGTTCTGAGGAACCCATGCAGTTGGGAGGGACATCATTTTGTAGGAGGGAATCGGCGGTGCGCCGCAAGACTAGAAGGTGTTTCTTTTGCGGCAGAGAGGGACATTTTGTTGGGGGGTGTCCATCCCGGACCTCTTTGAGCCAAGGAGTTAACCTGGGTGTGTGTATTTCGTCCCCAAATCCCTCTCAGTTTCTCGTGCCTGCGGAGGTGGTGATTGGTACTAGAACTGAGAGGATTTCTGTTTTTCTTGATAGTGGGTCCGGGGCTAATCTGGTGGACGCTCGGTTTGCCCAGGTGCATGGTATGCAACTGAGTGTATTGGCCAAACCGGTCCCTATACTCTCTATTGATTCTAGACCTCTTGGTCAAGGTAGCTTGGTACAAGCTGTTCATAACATAGATCTTCGAGTAGGGGCAATACATAAAGAGCAATTGTCTTGTTATGTGTTGGAGGGTCTACCTACTCCTATTGTGTTGGGACTTCCTTGGTTGGCTAAACATAACCCAGTGATTGATTGGCAATCCAGAAAGATAAGCCAGTGGGGTGAATTTTGCAAGAATAACTGCATGAGCACGGTCATCGGTGCGGTTGTGCCTAGGACTTTGCCTCCTTTTCTGGAGGACTTTGGGGAGATGTTCTCAGAGGAGGGGTGTAAAGAGTTACCTCCTCATCGCGCATATGACTGCTCAATAAAGTTGCTTCCTGATGCCTTATCTCGTACTTTACCAGGGACCGGGAGGATGGATGATCCGGTTCCTATTCCTCAGGAGGGAGTTGTAGTGTCAGCTGTATGCTCTGAGCTTGAGGGGGAGGTATTGGGGGCTCAGGGGGACGCCCCTGTGGGACTTCCAGGGAGACTGATAGTTCCAGATCGGTTAAGACTGAAGGTTACGGAGAACCATTACAAACGGATGGCTGATAGGGGGAGAGTTTCTGGTCGAGATCTGAAGGTGAACGATCTGGTGTGGTTGTCTACCAGGAATATAAAACTTAAAGTTCCCTCCTGGAGGTTGGGTCCCAGATTCATTGGGCCGTACAGGATCAGTTCCATAATTAATCCTGTGGCATTTCGTCTGGACCTCCCTCCTACGTTTAAAAATCATAATGTGTTTCACAAGTCATTACTTAAAAAGTATGTGGCACCAGTCATACCGTCACCTCTACCTCCTCCTTCAGTGGTAGTCAATGATAACGTGGAATTTCATGGGTCGAAAATCATTGACTCACGTCTCAGTCGCCGATCCCCTCAGTACTTAGTTCTTTGGAGGGGGTATGGTCCTGAGGAGAGGACGTGGGTCCCTGCGTCTGATGCTAACGCAGATCGATTGGTTCGGACCTTTCACACAACTTACCCGGACAGACCTGGTCATGAGGGTCCGGAGGCCCCTCGTAGAAGGGGGGGTACTGTCATGGGTGCATCGCCACGAAGATCGTCGCGATTGCACATTCTGACTTCTCACAGCTGAGCTGCTGTTTCTTTGTGTTTGGTAATGAGAGAGTTAATTTTACCTAGCTCTTTGCTAAGACTAGGTCCAGCCTCGCCCGGCTGCTTTTGATTATGTTCTAATTAGTTTCCTTTATATTCCTGCCAGTCTGGGTGTTAGACGCCGGTGAAAGCATTCATGTAGTCTAGCAGACTGAAGCGGTTCTGAGAATACTTAAGCTAAGAGCTCCTTAGTGTTTTTACTCTTATAGCTTATAGTTTATCTCTGAGACCTTAGGTGTTCATACTGTGTGTGAGTGTTGTATGTAAGACTTTATTTACTTTATTTCTTGTCTTTCTTGTATGTCTTTCTGTTCATTAACCGTTACCTGTTCATTCCCTTTGGTGGTATTCAGGGTCCTTCTTAGGACTAGAATACAGTTGGCAGGGATTGATAGGAGACAGGGTTTACGCTGGTGGCCTGGACCTCTGTACCTTTAACAGTACCTCCAGGTTGAGGGATTAGTTAGGACCCCAGTTTAGGGTCAGCTTAGACCCCGGTCACCCTCTAGCCGGAGACAGCGTATAACGGATTCCGTTTTGACCCACTGGACATTCTGTCAGGTAAATCTATGTTATCATATATCTATGCGCATGTTATATAGTATGTTGCCCTTTTGATATAGATTACTGACATCACATATATATATCTGCTATACAGCGTGACACCCAGGCAGTGGGAGTAAAATATAGAATTTTTATTAAATATACATATACAATAATAGCACAAGCATCAATTAAGATAAAAAGGGAGGCCTGGCCCCACACAATATACTCTAATACCTCAGTATATGATATAAATATATCAGGCAAATAATGCAATATTACGTAAAGTATGCTAAAGGACACTAATCCGTAAAAGTGTATGTGTATTACCGCAAACAAGAAACTAAAAAATGAAAAATAATATATGACAATGAAAAAAATTTTTTGCGAAAAACTGAATATAATAATATGTCCACAAAATTATATTTATGTATGTCCCATGTGAGGTGCCCTATATAATGCCACAATAAACATATGGTGTGGAACGAAAAGATATATGTGCAAACAAATAATAATTATAAAATTATAAAACCAATGTTGCCAACCAAAGGAAAAAAAAAAATAATAAAAAGTACACACCACAGTAATGTAATAGACAGAATATACGCGCGTTCTAGGCGGCCTGGTCTCCACATGCTGTCTCTTCCCTCAGTATTCTTAGGTAGTATGCTTGTCTTTTATGGTTGATTGGTCGCTTTGGTAGTCACGGTGTTGACGCTTATCTAAGCATATTCTGTCTATTACATTACTGTGGTGTGTACTTTTTATTATTATTTTTTTTTTTTTCCTTTGGTTGGCAACATTGATTTTATAATTTTATAATTATTATTTGTTTGCACATATATCTTTTCGTTCCACACCATATGTTTATTGTGGCATATTTATTATATAGGGCACCTCACATGGGACATACATAAATATAATTTTGTGGACACATTATTATATTCAGTTTTTCGCAAAAAATTTTTTTCATTGTCATATATTATTTTTCATTTTTTAGTTTCTTGTTTGCGGTAATACACATACACTTTTACGGATTAGTGTCCTTTAGCATACTTTACGTAATATTGCATTATTTGCCTGATATAGTTTATATCATATACTGAGGTATTAGAGTATATTGTGTGGGGCCAGGCCTCCCTTTTTATCTTAATTGATGCTTGTGCTATTATTGTATATGTATATTTAATAAAAATTCTATATTTTACTCCCACTGCCTGGGTGAAGTCTTTTCTTCCATTTCCCCCTGTTCCTTTTGCACTGAGGTGTTTCCAAATTTTTTAATGGCCTTTTCTTAACAATCCTTTCAAGGCTGCAGTTATCCCGGTTGCTTTTGTTTTTTTTTCTACCACACTTTTACCTTCCACTCAATTTTACATTAATATGCTTGGATACAGCACTCTGTGAACAGCCAG
This sequence comes from Oophaga sylvatica, assembly GCA_033576555.1. Lineage (NCBI taxonomy): Eukaryota > Metazoa > Chordata > Amphibia > Anura > Dendrobatidae > Oophaga > Oophaga sylvatica. The sequence goes on from JARQOD010005573.1 coordinate 43,624, forward strand.
TGTCTTTAGCAATGACCTTTTGTGGTTTACCCTCCTTGTGGAGTGTGTCAATGACTGCTTTCTGGACATCTGTCAAGTCAGCAGTCTTCCCCATGATTGTGGAATCTACTAAAACAGACTACATGACCTTTTTAAATGCTTAGGAAGACTTTGCAGTTTTTTGTTAATTATTCTAATTTACTGAGATATTGACTTTTGGGTTTTCATTGGCTGTAAGCCATAATCATCAACACTAACAGAAATAAACACTTGAAATAGATCACTCTGTATGTAATTACTCTATATAATATATGAGTTTCACTTTTGTATTCAAAAACTGAAATAAATTAACTTTTTGATGATATACTAATTTTGTGAGAAGCACCTGTATATTCAGATATATATATATATATATATATATATATATATTCAGTACTCAACATAAAAGAGTACTCCACCTTTGAGAAGTAAGGTTTTAAATAATATCTCACTGAACAAAAAATAAAATCACTGAATAAATAAATAGTAGTAAATAAATAATAAAATACTGAATAAAATACTGAATAAAATATTATCTCACTGAACAAAAGAACAAAATAATACTATCTCTCTGAACCAAATAACAATCTGTAAAAATCTGAATTAGATAGAACATTTTTCAACTCATAACATGAAAGTAAGGTTAATGATGTAACTTTCATTACAAAATCTTCAGTTTTACTCAATTTAGTTGATACAATATTGAGTACACCCCACATCCAAAACAACTACATCTAGCATTTTCTATGACCTCCATAATTTTTAAGGACGGCACCAAATCTTCTAGGCATGGAATGATCAAGATTATTAATACAAACCCCAAAAACCGTCAATGGGGATAAAGAGGCATAGGCAACAAAATAAATGAAAACTACATGTTTATTGAGAATATTAAAATATATTAAAAAAACAAAAAAGGAGATTTCTCAACCAGGTTTAAAGGCTGGGGAGCTGAAAGCCAGTATTGGTTAAAACTGGTAGCAAGTTTATAAAAAATACTGTATTATAAAATGACCTTGTTAAATAATGTACCCTGATATTAAATTACAGCAAAATTTAAGCAAAATGCATAGTGCCCAACTATTGCAGCAAAGTATCCATCATGAAGGCATTATTATGGCCATAACACAGAATATATAGTGATTCAAAGTATAAAGTGCATGCGTGCATAAACTTAACTCATTGCTACTTAATGACGGTTACAATTTACCTACATAAATGTCTTTCCTGGTCTCCTGGCACCCACAGTCGTACCCCGACAGCGCCGTTTCGCCTGATTGGCTTCCTCAAAATGGGGGCATGTGTGTGTTGTGTGCAATATACATCCTTAAATGCAATACTAGCAGCTGTTAACAGCGTCGGCTTGATCAGCATGGTATTGCGCATGCGCTGTTTTATGGCCTTTCCCAGTATACAAAAGTGACTTCCGGATCAATGCGCCTGGAACACATGCGTGGAACACACTGCATACCAACATGGCGGATGGCCGGAAGTCACAGGGTTGCCCCAAAGTGCGAATACGCCGCCTGAACACCGAGGCACAATTATAACAGCTGCGTGTGTGAAGGGAATGGGCATAGAAAATATATGGAAAAAGTGATGGAAAAGAAAAATGTGAATATAGTAATGTGTAGATGGATAAATGTGAAAGCTAATAGGTAAAATAAATATAAAGGAGAATATTTAAATTATTATAGTGATGATAAAATAAATGTGAAAAAGGGAATTTATAAGTAAGAAAGAATGAAATTTATAAGCAAAAAATAAGTGTGACACTTATTCAATTATATGAAAATTCAATATGAATTCATATATATTAATAATAACTAAATATATAGTGAAAAATTAATGTGTATAGAAGACTATTAACAAGATTCCTATATAATAATTAATAATAATATAAAGTGACTAAATTAATAGATATTATAATTAAAGACATATATATAAAGGAATAGAGGGGGTGGGAAGAAAAGAAAATTATACAAATTATATAGAAATATCATGAGTAAGGAATATAATCAAATGAAATAACCCTTTAAATTAAGGACTAGAGCTTTCCAACCAATCACAACCCAACATACAACACAAGGACGAAGAGAGAAAAACATCCACAATGGACCAAAGAATAGGTAAGAACAAATAATGAGCAGTCCATGCGGCAAATAGTCTCTGTGGACTCGTGATGTCCGTGGGAAAGAAAATTTGGCTTGATATCACAAACTGTCACGGAAGGTGAGGGAATCCAAAAACAATTCTGCGGAGGTCCGAAAGTCTCCTAAATTTGAGATGGAAAATACTAAAGGTTAATAGAGCAAAAAACAGATAAAACCAAACACAAGAACACCCAAAATAAAAATGAACGTTAAAATTGCAGGCTAAAAGTGGAAACGGGAACTAAAGGAAATCATTAAAACCCTGACTTTCATTTAGGCCTTGAGGTGTCATGGTACCCAACAGGTATATCCATTTACTCTCTCTCTGTGCCAGAATTTTTCCCAAATGACCCCCCCAAATCCTAACTGTATTTGATCTATGGGTTGAATTTTTAAGCCACTGGGATCAGAATTATGATGGATTTTAAAGTGTCTGGGTAGGGTTCGTAGGGTACTCTGTTATGTTTCGGTAGCTGAGGAGTGCAGGTAAAAAAGGCAATACACCAGAGCAGTTGGAATCTATGGGATTGCAGTACCCTGACTAACCACCACAACTAGAGGCAGCCGTGGAGCATTCCTACGTTGGTCCTAGACGCCTCGTCACAGCCTGAGAAACTAACTACACCTAAAGATAGAAATAGGAAAGCTATCTGCCCCGGAGCAGAACCCCAAAGATAATAGAAAGCCCCCAAACAAGTAATGGCGGTTAGACAAGAAGAAATACTGACACAGAAAGAAAATAGTATGAGCAAACGCTGGGGCCCAAACTAACTAAATAGAAAAGGATAGGAAGGGTACTTACTGCAATCCCAGAAAACCCTGAAAAGCACCAACTCTACTAATTTCAAAATCACCTGAGATCACACGACCTCTACCACCTAAATTAGTTCTCTGGTGTAACAAAATCAAAACAGCAGCCACTGAAAAAACTGGAAAAAGCAAATGTACAAACATCAGTGGCTGAACTAAACTGAGAGGGCAAAAGCCCCCGGAGGGGACCCTGAAGGCCCCCACAGAAGTGCAGGACAAAATGCAAAAATATAGTACAAAAACAAAAAGAAGAAAATGTCTTATCTGTTAGCAGGAGATGCAGACACGACACAGCAGGCTACAAGGGAAACAGGAATGAAGGATTCAGACCAGAACAATTGATCACCGGCAACCCTGATGGGAAGGTGACTCCCTTATATAAGACCAGTCAATAACACCTGATTCCCAGTCCTCACAATCTTCATTGAACAGACCAGTACCGCTTGTAACCACCAGAGGGAGTCTCTGCTCAGAACTCATCTCAAACCCATTCACAACAGTACCCCCCCCTTGAGGAGGGGTCACCGAACCCTCATTTGAGCAACCATGTCGGTCAGGATGAGTTCTATGATACGCACGGATGAGTCTCCTAGCATGGATGTCCGAAGCAAACACCCAAGAATTGTCTTCCTGACCATAACCTCTCCACTTAACCAAATACTGGAGTTTCCGTCTAGAAAAACGA
>JARQOD010005574.1:0-47274 GCA_033576555.1 Oophaga sylvatica
TTTTTTATTTTCCCAAGGGTAATAGGAGAAATTAGAACCCCAAAATTGGTGTGCAATTTGTCCTGAGTGCGCTGAACCCATATGTTGGGGTAAACCACTGTTTGGGCGCACGGCAGGGCTCGGAAGGGAGGGAGCGCCGTTTGACTTTTTGAACGCCACATCGTGTTTGGAGACCCCCTGATGTGTCTAAATAGTGGAAACCCCTCAATTCTAGTTCTAACCCTAACCCCAACACACTCCTAACCCTAATCCCAACCCTAATTCCAACCCTAATTGTAACCCTAACCCTAAGGCTAGGTTCATTTTGCGTTTTACCAGCCCGTTCAACACATAGCGTTGACGGGCTGGTAACGGTATAGCATAACGCGATCGCGTTATGCTATACCCGCTAGCGCAGAGGAATCAGCATATGATTCATCTGCGCTAGCGGTGACGGAGCCCAGACGCTGCAGGCTGCGTCCAAGGCTCCGTCACTGAATGATGGCACGTCGCGAATGCATGTCGCTTTACGGCATGCGTCGCGATGCGCCCTCAAATGGGGGTGAATGGCAGCGTTAACGGACTGCGTTACACCGCATTATACCCTTATTATAACCCTAGCCCTAACCCTAATGGAAAAATGAAAATAAATACAATTTCTATATTTTATTATATGTCCCTAACTAAGGGGGTGATAAAGGGGGGGTTTATGTACGTTTTTTTTATTTTGATCACTGTGATAGTTTATATGTCTGTCCGCAGTCTCCAACATCATGTCCGCTCTCTGAAACTCAACCTCTCCAAAACTGAACTTCTGCTCCCGCCGTCTACTAACCTCCCTAAATCTGACATTTCCCTCTCCGTGGGCGGCACCATAATAACACCCTGGCAGCAGGCTTGCTGTCTGGGTGTTATGTTTGACACCAATCTCTCCTTCACCTCCCATATACAATCTCTTGCCCGCTCTTGCCGCCTACACCTAAAGAACATCTCTAGAATCCGCCCTTTTCTCACCATGGAAACAACAAAAACCCTCACTGTAGCATTGATCCACTCCCGCCTGGACTACTGCAACGCTCTATTACTTGGCCTCCCCATTACTCGACTATCCCCTCTCCAGTCCATCCTTAATGCAGCAGCCAGGGTCATGTATCTGGCTAATCGGTACTCGGACGCGTCCGCTCTTCGCCAGTCCTTACACTGGCTGCCCATTCATTATAGGATCCAATTCAAAGTACTTGTTCTCACCCACAAAGCTCTCCACAGTGCAGCACCCCCCTACATCTCCCTCATTTCTATCTATCGGCCTAACCGACTGCTGCGCTCTGCAAACGACTTTCAACTAACCTCTGCACTAATCCGTACCTCCCACTCCCGACTCCAAGACTTCTCCCGCGCTGCGCCAATCCTCTGGAATGCTCTACCCCAAGAAATTAGGACTATCCACAATTTGCATGGTTTCAGAGCACATATTTGTTCAGAGCGGCTATCACATTCACTAATCAAAGTCATTCTATGTGTAAGTGTGTGTGTGTTGCCCATTCACTATCTCCATCCATCCCTCATTCCCTCAAGATGACTGGACCATCATTGTAAATGCACCATTGTATATACACACCTGTACTTTGTATCTCCCCCACCTCATTGTAGATTGTAAGCTCTCACGAGCAGGGTCTTCTTATTTTGCTTTAATTATTGTATTGTTAACGTTGTTACTTATGACTTGTGTTTTGAAACTGTTAAACTGTAAAGTGCTGCGGAATATGATGGCGCTATATCTATAAAGATTATTATTATTATTATTACTGCGCTGCAGCGGGCATTACATTATGGATCAGAGATAACTAGATTATTTGGTAAATAACCCTTTAAAGATCCTGGTTGATTTTCCTATTCTTTACAATTACAGTATCATACATGAACCAAAAACAAATATGTTCACATATACACAGCTCAAAAAAATAAAGGGAACACTTAAACAACAGAATATACTCCAATTAAATCAAACGTCTGTGAAATCAAACTGTCCACTTAGGAAGCAACACTGATTGACAATCAATTTCACATGCTGTTGTGCAAATGGAATAAACAACAGATGGAAATTATTGGCAATTATCAAGACACAATAAAGGAGTGGTTCTGCAGGTGGGGACCACAGACCACATGTCTATTATGTTCTGCTACAAGCACTAAGGAAAGAAGGGAGATCTGTCCCTACGATAGAACTGAGCTAGATCCCTACGATGTAACGGGAACCTGATCCTGCGATTAGACCCGCTAAAGTCCTCAGCTACTCTGTACGAAGACCTATAGATGCGAGGAAGGGATCCCTACAAGAACTAGGGACTGGGAGAAAGATGGACACCTCCTAACAGAAGTTGTAGCAGTAAGAGACAAAAAAAAGACAACATAGAACATAGAGGTCCGAAGACCAAGCAAAACTGACTGAGTAAGGTAACAAAGCACCTGGCTAGCTTAAGAGTAGAAATGAATTGAAGTCCAGCAAAGCCAGAAGGGCGTAGCAGGATTAAATAGGCAAAAAAGGTCATGTGACCAGCAAAATAGAAAAAAACCTTTACAGGAGAGTTCTAACAGTACCCTCCCTTCTAAGAGGATCCTCCGGATCCCCTAGGCCCAGGCTTATCCGGAAACCTCTTGTGAAACGCTCTGACAAGTCTGGATGCAGAAACATCCGCCCTCACCCATGATTTATCCTCGGGTCCGAAACCCTTCCAAGCGACGAGATACTGCAAACTCCCTCTATACGTCTAGAATTTAGGATGCGGAAAATTTCATATTCCCCGTCCTCCACCACCAGGGAACAGTGGCAGAGGCGTCTCCATCCGACACATCAGCTCTTTTCAACAGAGAAACATGAAACACCGGATTAATCTTCCAGGAGGTAGGAACCTCCTACCTAACAGCAGATTGGTTAACAACCTGAAGTACCTTAAAGGGCCTTACAAACTTGGGACCCAATTTTTTAGAAGGAATCCTCAACCGCAGATTCTTAGAGGACAACCAAACCATGTCACCAATAGCAAACAAAACCTCTTGCCGTTTCCTATCAAAGTACCTTTTAGATTTTCTGTTAGCCTCCTGAAGATTAACACGCACATCCGTCCAAACTCTCTCCAAATCACCGGAAAAATTCTCCTCTTCAGGCACGGCCGATACCAATTTGGAGAATGACCCAAACGACGGATGTCTCCCAGTACAACAAAAAAAAAGGCGAACAACCAGCAGAAGAGGATGTATGGTTGTTAAGAGCAAATTCAGCAAGTGGCAGAAACTCAGACCACCCTTCTTGATTGTCTGCCACAAAACAACGCCAGAACTGCTCAACATCCTGTTTTTTCCTTTCTGTCTGGCCATTAGACTCAGGATGATATCCGGATGAAAACGACAAATGAACTCCCAACCTGTCACAAAAGGCGTGCCAAAAACGAGCCACGAACTGAGGTCCCCTATCAGAAACAATGTCAGTAGGAACGCCATGTAGTCTGACAATTTCCTTGACAAAGGCCTTAGCGAGAGTCTTAGCGCAGGGCAGTTTGATAAAAGGAACCAAGTGACACATCTTGCTAAAACGGTCCACGACCACCCAGATGACAGTGAAACCCTCAGAGGGGGGAAGGTCAGTAGTAAAGTCCATAGCCAAATGTGTCCAAGGTGCACTAGGAACCTCCAGAGGGCAAAGCAACCCCGCAGCAGGAGTATGTGAAGACTTAGATCTAGCACACACAGTGCATTGACGTACTGACTTAATGACTTCCTTCTGCCATCCAGGCCACAAAAAACTGCGACCCACAAGTCTCTTGGTCTCAGAGATTCCAGGATGACCTGCCAACCGAGACTCATGACACTCAACAAACAAATCTCTCCTAAAGGTCCCAGGCACAAACAACCTCCCATGGGGAGTGTTAGATGGGGCATTCTCCTGTGCTTTAACCCCTTCCTGACCTATGACGCCTACGTTGGCGTCATGAAAACCTGTGCCATCCCGACCCATGACGCCAACGTAGGCGTCATGCTATAAATCATGTTCCGGCGGGTCGGGTGACCGGAATCACTGAAAGGTCTCCCGACCCGCAGGCACAGGACCCCTTGTGCATCACCACAGTGGGGGTGGCTTAACCCCCACGTGGTTACGATCGCTCTGATTGGCTGTTAAAAGTGAAACAGCCAATCAGCGATTAGTAATATTTCACCACTGAAAGGTGGTGAAATATTACAATCCAGCCATGGCCGATGCTGCAATAGCATCGGTGTCATGGGTGCATCGTCGCGATTGCACATTCTGACTTCTCGCAGCTGAGTTGCTGTTACTTTGTGTTTGGTAATGAGAGAGTTAATTTTACCTAGCTTTTTGCTAAGACTAGGTCCAGCCTCGCCCGGCTGCTTTTGATTATGTTCTAATTAGCTTCCTTTATATCCCTGCCAGTCTGGGTGTTAGATGCCGGTGAAAGCCTTCATGTAGTCTAGCAGACTGGATCGGTTCTGAGAATACTTAAGCTAAGAGCTCCTTAGTTGTTTTTACTCTTATAGCTTAAAGTTTATCTCTGAGACCTTAGGTGTTCCTACTGTGTGTGAGTGTTGTATGTAAGACTTTATTTTACTTTATTTCTTGTCTTTCTTGTATGTCTTTCTGTTCATTAACCGTTACCTGTTCATTCCCTTTGGTGGTAATCAGGGTCCTTCTTAGGACTAGATTACAGTTGGCAGGGATTGATAGGAGACAGGGTTTACGCTGGTGGCCTGGACCTCTGTACCTTTAACAGTACCTCCAGGTAGAGGGATTAGTTAGGACCCCAGTTTAGGGTCAGCATAGACCCCGGTCACCCTCTAGCCAGAGACAGCGTATAACGGATTCCGTATTGACCCACTGGACATTCTGTCAGGTAATTCTATGTTATCATATATCTATGCGCATGTTATATAGTATGTTGCCCTTTTGATATAGATTACTGTCATCACATATATATATCTGCTATACAGCGTGACATTTTCACCGGCCAATACTAAAGATTCTCCCCAGCTGTCATGGATCCAGTAGCCCAGCTGGCCCGGCAGTTGCAGGGGTTGTCCATGGAGTTGGCAGACATTAAGTCCAAGGTTTTGTCCCCCCCGGAGCAAACCAGATCTGAACCTAAGGTTGCTCTTCCGGACAGGTTCACTGGTGGGCGGGACAAATTTTTTACTTTCCGGGAGGCATGTAAATTGTACTTTCGGCTGCGGCCTCGGTCATCTGGAGTGAAGAGCAGAGGGTGGGAATTGTTATCTCGCTCTTACAAGGGGACCCTCAATCTTGGGCGTTCTCTATTCCTCCAGGCTCCCCAGATCTCCAGTCAGTGGATCGATTTTTTACTGCCCTGGGTCTGGTATATGATGATCCGGATCGAGTTTCCCTTGCTGAAACAAAGTTACGTAAAATACGGCAAGGAAATCGTCCAGCGGAGGAATATTCTTCTGAGTTCCGTAGATGGGCAACAGATACTCAGTGGAATGACTCAGCTCTTAGGAGCCAGTTTTGTCAAGGGTTGTCTGACAAATTAAAAGATGTGTTGGCTCAGTATGAGTCTCCTCCATCACTGGAGGCTGCTATGGCCCTCGCTATTCGCATTGATAGACGAATTCGGGGAAGACGCGAGGTAACTCCGCCTCCCGTGATGACTCCACCTACTACTAAAGTCCCTTATACTGAGGTTCCCCTGGTCTGTTCTGAGGAACCCATGCAGTTGGGAGGGACATCTTTTTGTAAGAGGGAACCGGCGGTGCACCGCAAGACTAGAAGGTGTTTCTTTTGCGGGAGAGAGGACATTTTGTTGGGGGGTGTCCATCCCGGGCCTCTTTGAGCAAAGGAGTTAACCTGGGAGTGTGTATTTCGTCCCCAAATCCCTCTCAGTTTCTCGTGCCTGCGGAGGTGGTGATTGGTACTAGAACTGAGAGGATTTCTGTTTTTCTTGATAGTGGGTCCGGGGCTAATCTGGTGGACGCTCGGTTTGCCCAGGTGCATGGTATGCAACTGAGTGTATTGGCCAAACCGGTCCCTATAGTCTCTATTGATTCTAGACCTCTCGGTCAAGGTAGCTTGGTACAAGCTGTTCATAACATAGATCTTCGAGTAGGGGCAATACATAAAGAGCAATTGTCTTGTTATGTGTTGGAGGGTCTACCTACTCCTATTGTGTTGGGACTTCCTTGGTTGGCTAAACATAACCCAGTGATTGATTGGCAATCCGGAAAGATAAGCCAGTGGGGTGAATTTTGCAGGAATAACTGCATGAGCACGGTCATCGGTGCGGTTGTGCCTAGGACTTTGTCTCCTTTTCTGGAGGACTTTGGGGAGATGTTCTCAGAGGAGGGGTGTAAAGAGTTACCTCCTCATCGCGCATATGACGGCTCAATAAAGTTGCTTCCTGATGCCTTATCTCGTACTTTCCCAGGGGCCGGGAGGACGGATGATCCGGTTCCTATTCCTCAGGAGGGAGTTGTAGTGTCAGCTGTATGCTCTGAGCTTGAGGGGGAGGTATTGGGGGCTCAGGGGGACGCCCCTGTGGGACTTTCAGGGAGACTGATAGTTCCAGATCGATTAAGACTGAAGGTTACGGGGAACCGTTACAAACGGATGGCTGATAGGGGGAGAGTTTCTGGTCTAGATCTGAAGGTGAACGATCTGGTTTGGTTGTCTACCAGGAATATAAAACTTAAAGTTTCCTCCTGGAGGTTGGGTCCCAGATTCATCGGGCCGTACAGGATCAGTTCCATAATTAATCCTGTGGCATTTCGTCTGGACCTCCCTCCTACGTTTAAAATTCATAATGTGTTTCACAAGTCATTACTTAAAAAGTATGTGGCACCAGTCATACCGTCACCTCTACCTCCTCCTTCAGTGGTGGTCAATGATAACGTGGAATTTCATGGGTCGAAAATCATTGACTCACGTCTCAGTCGTCGGTCCCTTCAGTACCTGGTTCATTGGAAGGGGTATGGTCCTGAGGAGAGGACGTGGGTCCCTGCGTCGGAGGTTAACGCAGATCGATTGGTTCGGACCTTCCACACAACTTACCCGGGCAGACCTGGCCCTGAGGGTCCGGAGGCCCCTCGTAGAAGGGGGGTACTGTCATGGGTGCATCGCCGCGAGGATCGTCGCAATTGCACATTCTTACTTCTCGCAGCTGAGTTGCTGTTACTTTGTGTTTGGTAATGAGAGAGTTAATTTTACCTAGCTCTTTGCTAAGACTAGGTCCAGCCTCGCCCGGCTGCTTTTGATTATGTTCTAATTAGCTTCCTTTATATCCCTGCCAGTCTGGGTGTTAGATGCCGGTGAAAGCCTTCATGTAGTCTAGCAGACTGGATCGGTTCTGAGAATACTTAAGCTAAGAGCTCCTTAGTTGTTTTTACTCTTATAGCTTAAAGTTTATCTCTGAGACCTTAGGTGTTCCTACTGTGTGTGAGTGTTGTATGTAAGACTTTATTTTACTTTATTTCTTGTCTTTCTTGTATGTCTTTCTGTTCATTAACCGTTACCTGTTCATTCCCTTTGGTGGTAATCAGGGTCCTTCTTAGGACTAGATTACAGTTGGCAGGGATTGATAGGAGACAGGGTTTACGCTGGTGGCCTGGACCTCTGTACCTTTAACAGTACCTCCAGGTAGAGGGATTAGTTAGGACCCCAGTTTAGGGTCAGCATAGACCCCGGTCACCCTCTAGCCAGAGACAGCGTATAACGGATTCCGTATTGACCCACTGGACATTCTGTCAGGTAATTCTATGTTATCATATATCTATGCGCATGTTATATAGTATGTTGCCCTTTTGATATAGATTACTGTCATCACATATATATATCTGCTATACAGCGTGACAATCGGCCATGGCTGGACACTGTGTTCCCACCCTCCCCACACCGAGTAACGGTGGTGATCGGCCGCCGCCGCCGATTCATGGCGGCGAACGGTCACCGCCGTTACTATCATCTGCTGGCCGGTCCGATCGTCTCCCCTCCGGTGTGCTCCGCTCCCCCCGCCCTCCGATCACCCCCCCACGAATGTACTCACCTCCTCCGGTCTTCTGCGGCCTCTTGATCCGTCCCGGCGTCCGCCCGGGACTCTTCATGGGCGCTGCCATCTTGGAAAATGGCGGGCGCATGCGCAGTGCGCCTTTCAAAGTATAATTTATTTTGATCACTGTGATAAACTCTCACAGTGATCAAAATGAAAGTAAATGAACCCCCCCCCTGTCATAGGTAGGGACAAAAAATAAAATAAAGAATTTTTTTTTTTTCCTTTTAGGCCCTGTCCACACGTTGCGGATTTCGCTGCGGATCCGCAGCGGATTTCACTGCTGATCCGCAGCTGATTTCGCTGCTGATCCGCAGCTGATTTCGCTGCTGATCCGCAGCTGATTTCTCTGCTGATCCGCAGCTGATTTCGCTGCTGATCCGCAGCGGATTTCGCTGCTGATCCGCAGCGGATTCGCTGCTGATTTCGCTGCTGATCCGCAGCGGATTTCGCTGCTGATCCGCAGCGGATTTCGCTGCTGATCCGCAGCTGATTTCGCTGCTGATCCGCAGCTGATTTCGCTGCGTATCCGCAGCGGATTTCGCTGCTGATCCGCAGCGGATTTCTCTGCTGATCCGCAGCTGATTTCGCTGATGATCCGCAGCTGATGTCGCTGCTGATTTCGCTGCTGATCCACAGCGGATTTGGCTGCTGATCCGCAGCGGATTTCGCTGTGTACCCGCAGCGCATTTCGCTGCTGACCCGCAGCGGATTTCGCTGCTGATCCGCAGCTGATTTCGCTGCTGATCCGCAGCTGATTTCGCTGCGGATCCGCAGCGGATTTGGCGCTGCGGATCCACAGCAGATCCAGAAACCATGTACAGTACAATGCAAATAAATGGTAAAAAAAAAACGCTGTGCACATGCTGTGGATTTTTCAGCGCGGATTTGCTGCGGTTTTAAATCCGCAGCATGTCAATTCTTTGTGCGGATTCCGCAGCGGTTTTACACCTATTCCATTATAGTTGTAAAACCGCAGGGAAAAACCGCAGCAAATCCGCGCTAAATTCGCAGGTAAAGGGCAGGTCATTTTACCTGCGGATTTTAGAAAAATCAGCAAGTGAATCCGCAACATGTGCACGGGGCCTCAGGGTTAGGCAGGGTTCATATTGCATTATGGCATACAAGAGAAAAAGGTAGCACACTGTAGCGCTATAGCTTGCAAACATGAAATATGAAAAATGAATTGCATCATTACCTTAGAAATATGAAAAATTGAGAAGTCTTAGCGCATAAGATGGCCAAATTATGTGAGCCTGATAGCCACGTCAAGGCTCTTCTCGTATATCAGGTCCTAACTAATGCCTATCCTCGCTTAGAAAAGTCTGTCTGCATGGGAACGTATGAATCCTCTCTTCAGACTAAAATCTACATCTCTGTGGAGGGGTGATGAACCTGTTGTAATTAAAAAGCCTGTGACCACCAGGTGGAGTGCTCAGGTAGAAGGTAAATGAATACATATCAAAAAACTGACCGGCCCATCCAAACATAGATTCAGTGTGAACAGGTGCTAAACCTAGAGTCACCAACTCATATACATACAAGAGAAAAAGGTAGCACACTGTAGCGCTATAGCTTGCAAACACGAAATATGAAAAATATGAAAAATGAATTGCATCATTACCTTAGAAATATGAAAAATTGAGAAGTCTTAGCGCATAAGATGGCCAAATTATGTGAGCCTGATAGCCACGTCGCTATCCTAGCGAGGATAGGCATTAGTTAGGACCTGATATACGAGAAGAGCCTTGACGTGGCTATCAGGCTCACATAATTTGGCCATCTTATGCGCTAAGACTTCTCAATTTTTCATATTTCTAAGGTAATGATGCAATTCATTTTTCATATTTTTCATATTTCGTGTTTGCAAGCTATAGCGCTACAGTGTGCTACCTTTTTCTCTTGTATGTATATGAGTTGGTGACTCTAGGTTTAGCACCTGTTCACACTGAATCTATGTTTGGATGTGCCGGTCAGTTTTTTGATATGTATTCATTTACCTTCTACCTGAGCACTCCACCTGGTGGTCACAGGCTTTTTAATTACAACAGGTTCATCACCCCTCCACAGAGATGTAGATTTTAGTCTGAAGAGAGGATTCATACGTTCCCATGCAGACAGACTTTTCTAAGCGAGGATAGGCATTAGTTAGGACGTGATATACGAGAAGAGCCTTGACGTGGCTATCAGGCTCACATAATTTGGCCATCTTATGCGCTAAGACTTCTCAATTTTTCATATTTCTAAGGTAATGATGCAATTCATTTTTCATATTTTTCATATTTCGTGTTTGCAAGCTATAGCGCTACAGTGTGCTACCTTTTTCTCTTGTATGTATATGAGTTGGTGACTCTAGGTTTAGCACCTGTTCACACTGAATCTATGTTTGGATGTGCCGGTCAGTTTTTTGATATGTATTCATTTACCTTCTACCTGAGCACTCCACCTGGTGGTCACAGGCTTTTTAATTACAACAGGTTCATCACCCCTCCACAGAGATGTAGATTTTAGTCTGAAGAGAGGATTCATACGTTCCCATGCAGACAGACTTTTCTAAGCGAGGATAGGCATTAGTTAGGACCTGATATACGAGAAGAGCCTTGACGTGGCTATCAGGCTCACATAATTTGGCCATCTTATGCGCTAAGACTTCTCAATTTTTCATATTTCTAAGGTAATGATGCAATTCATTTTTCATATTTTTCATATTTCGTGTTTGCAAGCTATAGCGCTACAGTGTGCTACCTTTTTCTCTTGTATGTATATGAGTTGGTGACTCTAGGTTTAGCACCTGTTCACACTGAATCTATGTTTGGATGTGCCGGTCAGTTTTTTGATATGTATTGCATTATGGCAGTCCGTTAGATGGACTGCGTTTCACCGCGGTATAACGCGGTGTATCGCAGTCCGTTAACGCTGCCATTCACCCCGTGTGTGCGCATCGCAACGCATGCCGTAAAGCGGCATGCGTTCGCGACGTGCTGTCATTCAGTGACGGAGCCTCGGACACGGGCTGCAGCGTCTGGGCTCCGTCACCGCTAGCGCAGATAAATCATCTGATGATTCATCTGCGCTAGCGGGTATAGCATAACGCGAACGCGTTATGCTATACCGTTACCAGCCCGTCAATGCTACGTGTTGAACGGGCTGGTAAAACGCAATATGAACCCAGCCTTAGGGTTAGAATTTGGGTTACGGTTAGAATTTGGGTTAGGGTTGGAATTTGGGTTAGGGTTGGGATTAGGGTTAGGTTTGTGGTTAGGGTTAGAGTTAGGATAAGTGTTAGGGGTGTTTTGGGGTTAGGGTTGGGATTAGGGTTAGGCTTGTGGTTAGGTTTATGGTTAGAGTTGGGATTAGGGTTAGGGGTGTGTTGGGGTTAGGGTTATGGTTAGGGTTTGTATTAGGGTTAGGGGTGTGTAGGGGTTAGGGTTGGGGTTAGGGGTGTGTTGGGGTTAGGGTTGGAGTTAGAATTGAGGGGTTTCCACTATTTAGGCACCTCAGGTCTCCATACGCGACATGGCGCCACCATTGATTCCTGCAAATTTTGCGTTCAAAAAGTCAAACAGTGCTCCCTTTATTCCAAGCCCCGACGTATGCCCAAACAGTGGTTTACCCCCACATATGGGGTATCAGCGTACTCTGGAAAAATTGCACAACTTTGGGGGTCTAATTTCTCCTGTTAACATTGGGAAAATAAAAAAATTGGGGACTAAAGATCATGTTTGTGGAAAAAATATGATTTTTTTTATTTTCATGCCCGGGCGTTATAAACTGCTGTGTAGCCCTTGGGGGTTCAAAGTGCTCACCACACATCTAGATAAGTTCTTTGCGGGGTCTAGTTTCCAAAATGGGGTCACTTGTGGGGAGTTTCTACTGTTTAGGCACATCGGGGGCTCTGCAAACCTAACATGACGCCCGCAGATCATTCCATCAAAGTCAGCATTTCAAAACGTTACTACTTCCCTTCCGAGCCCCAACGTGTGCCCGAACAGTGGTTTCCCCCCACATAATGGGGTACCAGTGTACTCAGGACAAACTGTACAACAACTTTTGTGATCCAATTTCTCCTGTTACCCTTGTGAAAATAAAAAATTGCGGGTTAAAAAAATCAGTTTTTGAGGATAAAAATTATTTTTTATTTTCACGGCTCTGCATTATAAACTTCTGTGAAGCACTTGGGGGTTCAAGGTGCTCACCACACATCTGGATAAGTTCCTTTGGGGGTCTAGTTTTCAAAATGGGGTCACTTGTGGGGGTTTCTACTGTTTAGGCACATCAGGGGCTCTGCAAACGTAACAAGATGCCCGCAGACCATTCAATCAAGTCGGCATTTCAAAACGTTACTACTTCCCTTCCGAGCCCCAACGTGTGCCCGAACAGTGGTTTCCCCCACATAATGGGGTACCAGTGTACTCAGGACAAACTGTACAACAACTTTTGTGATCCAATTTCTCCTGTTACCCTTGTGAAAATAAAAAATTGCGGGTTAAAAAAATCAGTTTTTGAGGATAAAAATTATTTTTTATTTTCACGGCTCTGCATTATAAACTTCTGTGAAGCACTTGGGGGTTCAAGGTGCTCACCACACATCTGGATAAGTTCCTTTGGGGGTCTAGTTTTCAAAATGGGGTCACTTGTGGGGGTTTCTACTGTTTAGGCACATCAGGGGCTCTGCAAACGTAACAAGATGCCCGCAGACCATTCAATCAAGTCGGCATTTCAAAGCGTCACTACATCCCTTCCGAGCCCTGACGTGTGCCCAAACAATGGTCCCCCCACATATGGGGTACTAGCGTACTCAGGACAAACTGGACAACAACTTTTGGGGTCCAATTTCTCCTGTAACCATTGTGAAAATAAAAAATAGTGGGCTAAAAAATCATTTTTTGAGAAAAAAAAAAGATTTCTTATTTTCACGGCTCTGCGTTATAAACTTCTGTGAAGCACCTGGGGTTCAAAGTGCTCACTTTGCATCTAGATAAGTTCCTTAGGGGGTCTAGTTTTCAAAATGGGGTCATTTGTGGGGGAGCTCTAAACTTTAGGCACACAGGGGCTCTCCAAACGCGTCATGGTGTCCGCTAACGATTGGAGCTAATTTTCCATTCAAAAAGTCAAATGGCGCTCCTTCCCGTCTGGGCCCTGCCGTGCGCCCAAACAGTGGTTTATGACCACATATGAGGTATCTGTGTACTCAGGAGAAATTGCCCAACAAATTTTAGGGTCCAATTTATACTGTTGCCCATGTGAAAATGAAAAAACTGAGACTAAAAGAAAATTTTTGTGAAAAAAAAGTACTTTCTTTTTTTTACGGATCAATTTGTGAAGCACCTGGGGGTTCAAAGTGCTCACTATGCATCTAGATAAGTTCCTTAGGGGGTCTAGTTTCCAAAATGGGGTCACTTGTGGGGAAGCTCCAATGTTTAGGCACACAGGGACTCTCCAAATGCGACATGGCAACCGCTAAATATTCCAGCATATTTTCCATTCAAAAAGTCAAATGGTGCTCCTTCCCTTCTGAGCCCTGGCGTGCGCCCAAACATTGTTTTATGACCACATATGAGGTATCTATGTACTCAGGAGAAATTGCCCAACAAATTTTAGGATCCATTTTATCATGTTGCCCATGTAAAAATGAAAAAATTGATGCTAAAAGAAAATTTTTGTTGGAAAAATTAAAATGTCCATTTTTTCCTTCCACGTTGCTTTAGTTCCTGTGAAGCACCTGAAGGGTTAATAATCTTCTTGAATGTAGTTTTGAGTAGCTTGAGGGGTGCAGTTTTTATAATGGTGTCACTTTTGGGTATTTTCTGCCATATAGACCCCTCAAAGTGACTTCAAATGTGAGGTGGTCCCTAAAAAAAATGGTTTTGTAAATTTTGCTGTAAAAATGAGAAATCGCTGGTCAACATTTAACCCTTATAACTTCCTAACAAAAAAAAATGTTGTTCCCAAAATTGTGCTGCTGTAAAGTAGACATGTGGGAAATGTTATTTATTAACTATTTTGTGCCACATAACTCTCTGGTTTAACAGAATAAAAATTAAAAATTTGAAAATTACAAAATTTTCAAAATTTTCGCCAAATTTCCATTTTTTTCACAAATAAACGCAAAAATTATCGACCTAAATTTACCACTAACATGAAGCCCAATATGTCACGAAAAAACAATCTCAGAATCGCTAGGATCCATTGAAGCGTTCCTGAGTTATTACCTCATAAAGGGACACTGGTCAGAACTGCAAAAAATTGCAAGGTCTTTAAGGTCAAAATAGGCTGGGTCATGAAGGGGTTAAGAATCTCATCTTCCAACACAGAGTCCAAAGCAGCAATCACAACCCCTTCTTGTAAAATGTTCTCCTCCTCCTCAGCACCGACCATGGGAGAAAAGCTGCGAAACAAAGCATCAGCTTTAACATTCTTAGTACCTGGGTTGTAAGTAACGGAAAAATTAAACCGCGAGAAAAACAGTGCCCACCTAGCCTGACGGGCATTCAAGCGTTTGGCAGCATCAAGATAGATCAGATTTTTATGATCAGTGAAAACCTGAACGGGAAATTCAGCACCTTCCAAGAGATGACGCCAGTGTTCAAATGCGAGTTTAATAGCCAGCAATTCCCTATTACCAATATCGTAATTCAGTTCAGTCTCAGAAAAATTTTTTGAAAAAAAGGCACAGGGATGTACTCCATCCCGGTTTTCCTGAGACAACACCACGCCGACCCCCACATAAGAAGCATCAACCTCAACCAAAAACGGTTTAGTCACATCAGGCTGCATAAGGATGGGAGCAGAGCTGAACCTCTCCTTTAGAAACACAAAAGCTTCAATGGCCTCAGTAGTCCTCTGAACCGCATCAGCACCTTTCCTGGTGAGATCGGTCAGTGGTTTGACAATAATAGAAAATTTTTTAATGAATTTTCTATAATAATTGGCGAAACCCAAAAACCTCTGTATCAATTTCAAACCAATAGGCCTAGGCCATTCCTGCACAGCTTGAACTTTCACCGGATCCATCTCAAAACCTTCGCTGGAGAGAATGTAGCCCAAAAAACTAATTCTCTGTACAGTGAACTCACATTTCTCCAGCTTAGCAAAAAGCGAATTGTCACTCAATAACTGTAATACCTCACGAACGCTCCGCCAATGAGACTCCAGATCCGGCGAATAAATCAAAATGTCATCCAAATACACAACCACATTTTTGCCGATCAAAGGTCTAAGGATGTCATTAATAAGATTCTGAAAAAATGCAGGAGCATTGGTAAGACCAAAAGGCATAACCAGATTCTCAAAATGACCCACAGGAGTGTTAAAAGCAGTCTTCCATTCGTCACCCTCCTTCATGCGCAACAAATTGTATGCCCCCCGAAGATCAATTGTAGAGAACCACTTGGCCCCCACTAACTGGTTAAACAAATCAGGAATCAATGGCAGTGGGTAAGGATTGCGTACAGTAATTTTATTAATCTCACGAAAGTCCAGACAAGGACGTAAACTGCCGTCCTTTTTTTTAACAAAAAAAAATCCAACAGCCACAGGAGACTTGGAAGGCCTAATGTGACCAGCGGCCAAGCTTGTCTGTATGTATTCCTCCAAAGCCTTTCTCTCAGGAATAGTAAGATTAAATAAACGACTTTTAGGAAGAGTCGCTCCAGGGACAAATTCAATAGTACAATCATAGTCTCTATGGGGAGGCAAAATCTGCGATTCCTTCTCAGAAAAAAATTTCCAAAAATCCTGAATAGGTACAGGTAATTCCCCTTTATCCACAGCAGCAATACGCCCGTTACAACACTTGTCATAACACTTAGGGCTCCAGGACTTAATTTCATTGGTAGACCAATCCAGTACAGGATTGTGCAATTTTAACCAGGGTAAACCATGGACTAAGAGTCATAATAAAAAAGTAAATTTTTATTTATACACATATCAATTGATAAAACCAATAAAGTCAAGTAAAAATCGTAATAAACAATACAAGGGAAAAAGCAGCATCTAAATCTTAATCAAGTAAGTCATGTGTTATAATAATTAAATGATTTTATACAGCAATACAGACAATACATACAGTCCAAGTTGATCACAGATTCTTATATATATGCGCACACCACTAAAGTTTATTCAAGATAATAGGTATTTTTCGAATGTTTGTACATACATATATTTGGTCAGTATAAAGATATGGGTGCTAAAGTGCCTAGTGCATAATGCATCCGACCCGTCTCATATAAAGAGACCGAATATATCTAAATATTAATAACCACAAGAGTCAATGGTCACATTAAATCTCATAATACCTAAATTTAACCAAAATTAAGGGTATATAGCCGTACATAATATAATGATAATAAATCCAAATTAACATGTGCGTACTTAGTATAGATAATGTTTACAAATATAGCACATAAGTAAGTGAAATCCTTATTAAAGGTATTTCGGATTGTATAAATATCCTAATGATTACAGAATGTGATATACGAAATCATCAATAATTAGAATGTATAGCTATATATAATGCACACATCACATATGGAAAGGACAGCAGACTGTCATCATACTCAGTTTGGAGGTTAAAAAACTACATATTGGATATAGGTGCAGTCACTGATGGTGCATAGGCAGGGATCAAAAGGACAGAGAAAAACACATCAAGACTTACTGAAAAAGAGAGCTGCAGGACCGCAGTTCACCAAATCCAAATTCTCTTGGTGAACACCATTAATAGTGAGGGGAAATTCACAGACCTTGTGAGTAACATTCTTCAAGGGAGAGCCATCAACAGAAACCACGGCAATAGGGGATGACAAAAGTTTGGGTTTTAATTTAAGTTTTTCCAAGAATCCCCCATCAATCACATTCAGAGTAGAACCACAATAGACAAATACCCGAAATTCCATGAATTCTTCCTGAGCAGCAGTAGTGGCAGAAAGAAAGACACCCTTAGTGTTTAAACAGGCTATACGGGCGGAACTGACCTTTTTTTTTTCTTTGTTCATACGAAGCACACAGTTCTTAATGAAATGGTCAGATTTGCCGCAATAAAAGCACAAACCTTCAGAAAACCTGCGGTCTTTTTCCTGAGAGCGAGGTGCCATCGCTCCAATCTCCATCGGCTCTCCAATGTCAGTACAAACTCTCTCAAGACTTGGAGCTGACATGGCAGAGGATTTACTCTCATTAACCCTTGCACGCAGTCTCCTATCCACCCGTATAGCTAATTGCATAGCCTCCTGCAAGTTACCAGGTGTGGGATAAGCAATCAGCAAATCCTTAACCCTTTCACCTAGCCCTGCAAGAAACAAACATTTCAAAGCTGAATCGTTCCACCCACCTGAGTAGACCACCGACGGAAGTGAGTACAATATTTTTCCACATTACCTGATCCCTGCCTCAAACGTCTCAATTCTGTCTCAGCTGATGAGACACGATCAGGATCATCATACAATAACCTCGAAGCAGAAAAAAAACTATCCACTGATCTAAAGCATGGATCACTAGATTGTAGAGAAAAGGCCCACTCCTGAGGTTCTTTGCACAAAAGTGACATTATGAACCCTATGCACTGTGATTCATCACCAGAGGATCTGGGTCTCAAACGAAAATACAACAAGCATTTTTAAAAGAAAAAAAATCTTGTTGTTCACCAAAAAATAAATCAGGCAAACGTACCTTTGGCTCCACGAAATGTGCTCCAGAACAGCTACTCACTTGTTGCTGGAGCTTGACCACCTCCAGAGAGAGTCCCTGCAGGCATTGAGCCAAGTCCTGAACCGACACCATGATGGAAACTGGAAATCTTTCCTTAGAGATATTTTTTGGCTGGACGTACTGTTATGTTCTGCTACAAGCACTAAGGAAAGAAGGGAGATCTGTCCCTACGATAGAACTGAGCTAGATCCCTACGATGTAACGGGGAACCTGATCCTGCGATCAGACCCGCTAAAGTCCTCAGCTAGTCTGTACGAAGACCTATAGATGCGAGGAAGGGATCCCTACAAGAACTAGGGACTGGGAGAAAGAAGTTGTAGCAGTAAAAGACAAAAAAAGACAACATAGAACATAGAGGTCCGAAGACCAAGCAAAACTGAGTAAGGTAACAAAGCACCTGGCTAGCTTAAGAGTAGAAATTACAATGAAGTCCAGGAAATTATTGGCAATTATCAAGACACAATAAAGGAGTGGTTCTGCAGGTGGGGACCACAGACCACATGTCTATTATGTTCTGCTACAAGCACTAAGGAAAGAAGGGAGATCTGTCCCTACGATAGAACTGAGCTAGATCCCTACGATGTAACGGGAACCTGATCCTGCGATTAGACCCGCTAAAGTCCTCAGCTACTCTGTACGAAGACCTATAGATGCGAGGAAGGGATCCCTACAAGAACTAGGGACTGGGAGAAAGATGGACACCTCCTAACAGAAGTTGTAGCAGTAAGAGACAAAAAAAAGACAACATAGAACATAGAGGTCCGAAGACCAAGCAAAACTGACTGAGTAAGGTAACAAAGCACCTGGCTAGCTTAAGAGTAGAAATGAATTGAAGTCCAGCAAAGCCAGAAGGGCGGAGCAGGATTAAATAGGCAAAAAAGGTCATGTGACCAGCAAAATAGAAAAAACCTAACAGGAGAGTTCTAACAATGTCAGTACCAATGCTGGCTGATGTTTTGGTCACTTTTGAGTGTTGGTTGTGCTTTCACACTCATGATAGCATGAGACTGACTCTAAAACCCACACAAGTGGCTCAGGTAGTGCAGCTCATCCAGGATGGCACATCAATGCGAGCTGTGGCAAGAAGGTTTTCTGTGTCAGCGTAGTGTCCAGAGGCTGGAGGCGCTACCAAGAGCAGGCCAGTACACCAGGAGACATGGAGGGGGCCGTATGAGGGCAACAACCCAGCAGCAGGACCGCTACCTCCACCTTTGTGCAAGGAGGAGCACTGCCAGAGCCCTGCAAAATGACCTCCAGCAGGCTACAAATGTGCATTTGTCTGCACAAACGGTTAGAAACCGAATCCATGAGGATGGTCTGAGTGCCCGACGTCCACTGATGGGGGTTGTGCTCACAGCTCAACACCGTGCAGGACGCTTGGCATTTGCCAGAGAACACCAGGATTGGCAAATTCGCCACTGGTGCCTTGTGCTCTTCACAGATGAAAGCAGGTTCACAATGAGCACATGTGACAGATGTGACAGAGTCTGGAGACGCCGTGGAGAGCGATCTGCTGTCTGCAACATCCTTCAGCATGACCGGTTTGGCAGTGGGTCTAATGGTGTGGGGTGGCATTTCTTTGAAGGGCTGCACAGCCCTCCATGTGCTCGCCAGAGGTAGCCTGACTGCCATTAGATACCCAGATGAGATCTTCAGACCCCTTGTGAGACCATATGCTGGTGCAGTTGGACCTGGGTTCCTCCTAATGCAGGACAATGTCAGACCTCGTGGCTGGAGTGTGTCAGCAGTTCCTGCAATAGGAAGGCATTGAAGCTATGGACTGGCTCGCCCGTTCCCCAGACCTGAATCCGATTGAGCACATCTGGGACATCATGTCTCGCTCCATCCACCAACTCACGTTGCACCACAGACTGTCCAGGAGTTTGCGGATGCTTTAGTCCAGGTCTGGGAGGACATCCCTCAGGAGATCATCGAGAGCATGCCCAGGCGTTGTAGGGAGGTCATACAGGCACATGAAGGCCACACACTACTGAGCATCATTTTGACTTGTTTTAAGGACATTACATCCCATTTTAATTTTGTGTGTGAATTCAAATCCAGGCCTCTATTGATTCATCTATTGATGATTTTTGTGTGATTTTGTCAGCACATTCAATTTTGTACAGAACAAAGTATTCAATGAGAATGTTTCATTTATTCAGATCTAGGATGTGTTATTTGAGTGTTCCCTTTATTTTTTTGAGCAGGGTACATGCATACACAAACACACATATACACATAGATTCACACACATACATATGCATACACACATTGATAAGCACATATACATAAACACACTTGCATACATACATACATACACACACATACATGTAGACACCCAGATCTGGCTCCAGGATTTTCTGGGCCTCGGGTGAAATAGTCTCAGTGGGCCCCTTTAACACACACCACAATTTATGATGCACATATACGGCAGAGAAATATAGGTATAGCACAATGCCAAACATTTCACTTCTTACATTACATGAGTGATATCTATTGTAACTTATATAATACCATACAGTAGAGGGGATTCAGGTAATCGAGAGTTCACAGGTTTCAGGGTTTCAGTATCTGTAGTATTAGAGGTAAACAGGATATTGATAAATGTACCCTACCAGAAGAAACTGTCTTCAGCAGTGTACCGTTTACAAAAGTCAATTTCCTCCTATATAGTCCTCCATACCGTCGTATGGGCACCACATAGCAGGGCTGTGGAGTTGGTAAGCCAAACCACAGACTCCTCAATTCCCATGACTCCGACTCCACGACTCCCTCATACATGGCTCATGTTTAAGTTTAAGTGATAAATTTACTGTAGTAAAATGGTAACATAAGGCTTTTAATCTTTATAATGATACAATAATCAAGCCATTTAGATCGAACGTATATTTATTGGAATACAACTTTAGAACAAAATTTTTTTTGCATATTTACAATTTATTATACACTATGCAGTAAGTGGAAAAAACAGTTTTCAACAAAAACGTGCTGAATAGCATTTGTGCAGTCTATGAATTTGTTCTGAGAAATAGTATCGGCTCCATCGGGTCCTCCTTTATAGATGACCTCAAATCTGACCTAATTATTTTAAGGCTAGAGAACAACCTCTCTACACTAACTTGGGTTGGAGGCAAAGCAGTAACCACATGGGCAACATCTCTAATAATTTCAGGGTATAAAGGAATTGCCTCATGCACAGTCAGTATTGATGAACGATTGAACTCTTCTACTTCTTTGAGAGCAAGTGAAAAATTTTGCTGAAATATTGTCAATCTGTTTTCTATGGGAGTGGAATCTTTTTCCCAGCAGCAATGCTTTGCCTGCTCCATGTTGTCCAAATAACTTGTCGAAATCAAACTCCTCATCTGATGAGGATGAAGGAACGGCAGCAGCAGCACTGGCAGGACCCGAGTCCTATTGCTCTTGGCCATCCTGTAGCCCACTCATCCTAACTGCTACCTCAATCAAAGCTTCTTTTCCTTTAATAAGCTGTTGATCATCCAGCAATATACGATGACTCGGGTCCACAAACAGCTGCCAGAAGAATTTTATTTTCTAATAGTGTCTCCGTTTCATTGAAGCAGCGATACCATCTGCGATTAAACCTTCTCTTTGGGACAGGCAAAACAACAAGTTCTTCCACTCCTTTATAAAAATGCCAGAAGTTAAATCCTCAGCTTGTAACTTTTTAGTCACTGTAAATGGGTGATAAAGCAATTCCTTCAATTCAGCCACCTGTGTCCATTGACCTTCATGTACTGTTACCTGAGGATTGATCATATCTACAAGGAAGGGTTTCAGCTCAAACAATCGCTCAATCATTAAATAAGGTGCAGCCCCAGCGAGTGGCTTGATCCACAATTTCCCCTTTTCCAGAACGTCTCTTCAAGATGGAATCAATTTTAGGGGTTCTGGCAGCAATAGCCAATTTCCTCACTTTGCTAATCAGAGTTCCAGCATGTCCCTCTTGCAGATTATCTCTTATTGCCAGCTGCAGTGTGTGCACAACACAGGGCATGTGATGAATAGGAAAGAGGTGTGAAGCAGCTTTAACAAGATCATCTAATTGTAAAGTATCATTTTGCTGTTCTTCTGTAGTAATATCTGTTTGTTATGGGAACAGGACTGTGGCCTTCCATCTCCAACATACTGAATGTGAAATGTTCTTCTAGCCGATGTGCACCTTCATTATTCTCATTCATAAGTTTTATTGTACTTATCATGTTTGAAGCATTATCAGTTACAATAACAAGAACCTGTTTAATTTAGTTCATAACTTGCAGAACTTTTTCCACTAAGGTGTGGAGAAACTGGCTGCTGTGATGAGCTTTAGTATCTTTTACGGCCAGTGTCTTAGTAACATTTTTTTGTTGTTGTCACAAACATACCTAACGTTGATAGCAAAATAGTTCACTCTGTGATGTGTGCAGGCATCCATTTTAAGAAATACAAAGCGTCTCTTGAGAGTCTTTTTAAGAGCTTCCTTTTGGTTAAGGGCTTCTTCAATCACTAATTTTCTAATACTTTCTCTTTCCAGAGAAACACCAAGTTTGCGAGCCATTTCTCCATTTAGAACTGTAAAAGCTGGTCATGCAAATAATGTTAATGGTACACTGTCATTCACAACAAGCTGGATGAGCTGTCTTTTACACATTTGCTGTCATTGTTACAGTAAGTTTGTCACTTACAAAATATCTTGTAACTGACGTTTGAGAAGCTCTTTCCTCCTCCTTTGCCTGGCAGGAAGTGCTGGTCTCCGGTTTCTTAGTGCTGCTGTGATCTGGGTGTCAGCATTGTAAATGTCTTTCTAGATTGGAAGCTCTTGAAGGAGCATTTTTACCACTGCCTGAGTATGCACTGATTTTGGCATCACAGCATTTTTTTTCATCTGGGTCACTTATACACTGACACACAAAATGTTTATCTTGAGTCACTGTGAAATGCTCAAATACAGCTGACTTCATAAGATGCCCTTTAGACATTTTGTAATAATGTAAATTCACTATCAAAATAATTTTGTCCTGTAAAAAATATAAAGTATATTGTAATTCTTGCAAGAATAGGGAATCATGCACTGTTGTGAATGTGCTAGAAATTAATTCTGAGCAGAAGCTCCCTCTGGTGGTTACAAACAGTACTGAACTATCCAATGAAGATTGTGAAGATTGGCGATCAGGTGTTACTGACTGGTCTTATATAAGGGAGGTTCCCTCCCATCAGGGTTGCCTGTGATCAATTGTTCTGGTCTCATCTTTGATTCCTGTTCACTTTTTAGCTTGCTGTTTCGTGCCTGCATCTTCTGCTAACAGATAAGACATTTTCTTCTTTTAGTTTTTTGTGCTTGCTTTTTGCTTTTTGTCCTGCACTTCTGTGGGGGTCTGCCGGGTCCCCTCCGGGGGCTTGTGCTCCTCTCAGTTTAGTTCGGCCACTGTTGTTTATTCATTTGCCTTTTCCACTTTTTTCAGTGGCTGCTGTTTAGTTTTTGTTACAACAGAGAACTAATTTAGGTGGTAGAGGTCGTGTGATCTCAGGTGTTTTTGTAATTAGTAGAGTTGGTACTTTTCAGGGTTTTTTGGGATTGCAGTAAGTGTCCTTCCTATCCTTTTCTATTTAGGAAGTTTGGGCCCCAACGTTTGCTCATACTATTTTCTGTCTGTGTCTGTATTTCCTCTTGTCTAACCGCCATTACATGTTTGGGGGCTTTCTATGTTCTTTGGGGATCTGCTCCGGGGCAGATAGTTTTCCTCTTTCTGTCTTTAGGTGTAGTTAGCTTCTCAGGCTGTGACGAGGCGTCTAGGACCAACGTAGGTACGCTCCACGGCTGCCTTTAGTTGTGGTGGTTAGTCAGGGTACTGCAATCCCATAGATTCTGACCTCTCTGGTCTATTTCCTTTTTTGCCTGCTCTCCTCAGCTACCAAATCATAACAGTATCACCGGCCCAAACTGAAAATTATATGGTACTCACAGAAGGGAAAAATATTGTGGAAAGAAAAAAGTTGTCAGAGTTGTCAGAGATTTTTTTTTTTTTCTGTTTGTTGCATTTTTTTTTCCCTCTGTATCTCTGGGTGCTGAGGAGGATTTTTTTTTTCTCTCAATGGAGTTTGCACAGTTGTCTGGCCCTGTGGATCAGCTTGCCACTGAAGTTCGGAGTATTGCTACCTATCTTGCAGGGTTGCCTGTTGTGGAACCTAGGATTCCCATGCCAGATTTGTTTTTAGGGGATTGAGCTAAATTTCTGAATTTCAAAAATAACTGTAAGTTGTTTTTTGCTTGAAATCTAAGTCCTCAGGGAACGCAGCACAGCAGGTTCAAATTGTCATCTCTCTCCTGTGCGGCGATCCTCAGGATTGGGCTTTTTCCCTGACACCTGGGGATCCTGTTTTGAGTAATGTTGATGCATTTTTTCAGGCTCTGGGGTTATTGTACGATGAGCCTAATGTCACTGATCAAGCTGAAAAAGCCTTGTTGGCATTAAATCAGGGGCTTGAGGACGCTGAGTTGTACTGTCAGAGATTCCGTAGGTGGGCAGTCCTGACCAAATGGAATGACGATGCTTTGGCAGCCCTTTTTCAGAAGGGTCTGTCAGAGAATGTAAAGGATGTTATGGTGGGATTCCCTGTCCCCTCTGGTCTCAATGATTCTATGTCATTAGCGATTCAAATTGACAGACGTTTGCGTGAGCGTAGAGGTATGCTGGAATAGTGTTGCCTTGTGAACCAGCTTCTGAACCCATGCAGTGTGATAGAGTGGCTTCTGGGGCACAGCGTCATGAGTTTCGAAAACGCAATGGGTTATGTTTCTACTGTGCTGATGCCTCTCATGCTATTTCAGTATACCCTAAGCGGGGAAGACGTTTTGCACGCTCAGTTGTCTTGGGTAGTGTTCAGACTAAATTTTTGTTGACTGTTACCCTGATTTGCTCCCTGTCCACATTTTCTGCTCAGGCTTTCGTTGATTCGGGAGCAGCTATTAACCTGATGGATTTTGATTTTGCTAAACGTTGTGGGTTTCCCTTGATACCCCTACGGAAGTCTATTCCCCTACTGGGGATCGATTCTACCCCTTTGGCTGAGAATAAACCTCAGTTCTCTACTCAGGTGATAATGAGGGTTGAACCTGATCATCAGGAGAGTTGCAAATTTTTGGTGCTGTATAATCTGCATGACATTATCGTACTGGGTTTCTCTTGGTTACAGTCTCATAATCCTGTTTTGGATTGGAAATCTGTGTCTGTAACCAGTTGGGGCTGCCAATGTGTTAATACCAACACTCCTGTTTTTTCTGCCTCCCCCAGGCTCAGGATGTTCCTGACTTTTTGACTGATTTTTCTGATGTGTTTAGCGAAAGTAAATCTGCATCCTTGCCCCCCATAGGAGCTATGACTGCGCTATTGAATTAGTGCCTGGTAGTAAATTCCCTAAAGGTCGCCTTTTTAACTTGTCTGTACCTGAACATGACGCTATGCGGTCTTATATCAAGGAGTCATTGGAGAAGGGTCATATCAGACCATCCTCTTCACCCTTGGGTGCCGGTTTTTTCTTTGTGGCCAAAAAGGATGGTTCATTAAGGCCGTGTATTGATTATCGTCTCTTGAACAATATCACTGTGAAATATCAATATCCGTTACCCTTGATTTCTGAGCTGTTTTCCAGGGTGAAAAGTGCTACTTGGTTTACCAAGCTTGACCTCAGGGGGCATATAACCTTAGTCGCATTAAGCACGGGGATGAATGGAAGACGGCATTTAATACCCCAGAGGGGAATTTTGAGTACCTAGTGATGCCCTTTGGGCTCACTAATGCTCCTTCTGTCTTCCAGTCCTTCATGAATGACATTTTCAGGGATTTTGTGGATAAATTTCTGATTGTTTATTTGGATGATATCTTGATTTTTTCCAATGACTGGGACTCTCATGTGAAACATGTTCGGACTGTGTTCCAGATTTTGAGAGAGAATGCTCTGTATGTGAAGGGATCAAAGTGTCTTTTTGGCGTACAGAGGATCTCATTTCTGGGATTCATTTTGTCCCCATCTGTTATTGAAATGGACCCAGTCAAGGTTCAGGCCATCTGTGATTGGGTCCAACCTACTTCATTAAAGGCTCTTCAAAGATTCTTGGGTTTTGCCAATTTTTATCGTAAATTTATTGGTAATTTCTCTGTTATTGTTAAACCATTGACTGATTTGACCAAAAAGGGTTCTGATGTGTGTAACGCTGGTATTGTCTGTACTTTGTTTTCCAGCGTTACTCTGCATGTTTTTTGCATTAACCCTTTTGCTCCTTTCCCCCTAACCAGCTGGGATACTGTTGTCTGTTACCTATATGGATGCTGCTCAGTTCCCGGCTCTGCTGCGTACCCTACTTGCGTGAGTGGCTCCGCTGCTTTGCATGACCGCCCGCATGTGCGGTTCCTGACTTGCTGTGAAAGCCGTCCGTAGCTTGCAAAGTCCTCTGCAGTGGTGCATGACTTACTGCGTGGTTGGCAGCAGCCATTGTTGGGTTCCCTCTGTGTTGTGCTGTCTGGCTCTGCATAGGGGGCGCGGCCCACACCTGTCCTGCTTTTATGTGGATTGGGTGTTTACTAGAATTACTGCTCCAGCCTATCGCTGTGAAGCAGCTCATATATAAAGTTCCCCAGCCCTAGTGGGCGTTGCCAGAGCTTCACATTGAATCCACACTGAATCCCTGAACCTAGCCGTATGTGGTTGTGTGTTCAGCTCCTGCTCTGAATTTGATCAGCTCTGGAGAGCTGATTCCCTGTTCCTGATGTGTCTTGTTCCCTGATCCTGGATCAAACCCGGTACCTGAATGTCTGAATTGTGTCTTGTGTTTCCGCCTATGCTGGGGGCTGATTACCCAGATCGCCGTTCCTGGAGGCTGTATATCCAGGCCTGTTCCTGCTGTGTCTAATTACCTGAACCCCTGATCTTGGATCGCATCCTGTACCTGACTGTCTGAACTGTGTCCTTTGTGTTATGTTCCTGAAATCCTGCTGTGTCCAGAACCCTGTGCCAGTGACTGTGAATCCTTGCTATATAACCTGAGTTCATCTTGGAAGAAGGAGTCCGGTGTGTGCTGAGTTTCTGTTACTCTGTGCTCAGCCTCTGTGCAATCCCCGGCCAGCTCCCGTTGAGCCTGGCGGGGCTTGCACCAGACCGCTGGGGTTCCTTTTCAGGTCGCTGCCAGATGTCCGGATCCTATGCCTGATGACCATGGCCTGATGTCCGATGTCCGACGACCACTTCCAGATGTCCGGATCCTATCCTTCCTGCCTGATGTCCGGATCCTGCCGATCATTGCCAGATGTCCGGAGCCTGCTGATCGGTGCCAGATGTCCGGAGTCCGAGGCCTGTGTTCCAGTCCGTGTTCCTGTGATTCAATCCATGTTCCTGTCCGTGTTCCTGACTCCCTGAGACCCAGTCCGTGTTCCTGTCTGTGTTCCTGACTCTCTGAGATCCAATCCGTGTTCCTGTTGTTCCTGTGCAGTCTAACTCTGTTTCAGCCATCAGCTCCTGATTCCAGTTACCTGTCTGTTACCTGTCGGCTTGCCTGTCTGCCATCCGTCTGCAGTTCCTTCCAGAGGTTCGGACGTCATCTGCAGAGATCCCCGGCTCTTGCCTGCTCACCTAGGAGCGATCATCTGCCATCCGACTGCAGCTCCATCCGGAAGTTCGGACGTCATCTGCAGAGATCCCCGGCTCTTGCCTGCTCACCTAGGAGCGATCATCTGCCATCCGACTGCAGCTCCATCCGGAAGTTCGGACATCATCTGCAGAGATCCCGGCTCTTGCCTGCTCACCTGGGAGCGATCATCTGCCATCCGACTGCAGCCTACCTGGAGGCTCCACCATATCAGGTCGTATATACCTGCCTGTCTAGAGACTGCCTGGTCACTTACCGTGACAACCTGCCTGTCTAGAGACTGCCTGGTCACTTGCCGTGACAACCTGCCTGTCCAGAGACTGCCTGGTCACTTGTCGTGACAATCTGCCTGTCCCAGAGACTGCCTGGTCACTTGCCGTGACAACCTGCCTGTCCCAGAGACTGCCCTGGTCACTTTCCGTGACAACCTGCCTGTCCCAGAGACTGCCTGGTCACTTGCCGTGACAAGCCTGCCTGTCACTTTCCGTGACAACCTGCTGCCTGTCACTTGCCGTGACAACCTGCCTGCCTGGTCACTTGCCGTGACAACCTGCCTGCCTGGTCACTTGCCGTGACAACCTGCCTGCCTGGTCACTTGCCGTGACAACCTGCCTGCCCTGGTCACTTGCCGTGACAACCTGCCTGTCCCAGAGATTGCCCTGGTCACTAGCCGTGACAACCTGCCTGTCCCAGAGACTGCCTGGTCACTTGCTGTGACAACCTGCCTGTCCCAGAGACTGCCTTGGTCACTTGCCGTGACAACCTGCCTGTCCTGCCGGTTCCTCCTTGGTCTACCCTGTGATGACGTCTGTCCTGGGTCGGTGTCTGATGTTCTCCTGCTGAGCCTGTGCTACGCCTGAGGCCTGAGAGAGAGGCCGTCCTAGTATGCCCGTGCCAGATGACCCTGGACTTCATCAACCCGTGATGACCCCGCCATCGTCTGACGTTCGTCCTGGGCCGGTGTCTGATGTTCTCCTGCTGAGCCTGTGCTACGCCCGAGGCCTGAGAGTGAGGCCATATTAGTATGCCCGTGCCAGATGATCCTGGACTTCATCAACCCGTGATGACCCCGCCATCGTCTGAAGTCTGTCTGAGGTCGGTGTCTGATGTTCTCCTGCTGAGCCTGTGCTACGCCTAAGGCCTGAGAGAGAGGCCGTCCAAGTATGCCTGTGCCAGATAACCCTGGACTGCATCTACCCGTGATGTCCTCCAGCACTCGTCTGTGATCCTGAGTTGTGTACCCTTCTCTGATGTGCGGAATCGGGAGCCCGGTCTTATGTTCTGTTTATGTACTTTGTTTCTTTAAGTAAACTTTATGTTTCTTCTTACCTGAAGTTGTGCGGTGTTGTCTAGTCCTGCAGGTCGCCACCTTGCCCACATGCTCAGCTGCCACGGATCCCGGTCGCTGCCCTTCCCTAGTCCGGGCAGGCCCGGGTCTCCCTCCGTGGTCCAGTGGGTCCACATTCTCTTACCATCTGGGACCCATGCCTCACGTCGTCGTGGACTGGCGGCGTGGGAGCATTGGCTAGCTAGGCAAGCTATGCCATGTCCCGACGCCCCACAGCCGTGGGAAGCGCTACAATGTGGTGAATTGGCCTCCTGAGGCAGTCTCTGCGTTTCAGGAACTTAAGCAGAGATTCACTTCTGCTCCTGTTCTACGGCAGCCTGATGTTTCTCTGCCATTTCAGGTGGAGGTTGATGCCTCTGAAATTGGGGCAGGTGCCGTTTTGTCCCAAAGAGATCCAGAGACCTCTAAAAGTAACCCTTGTGCCTTTTTCTCTTGAAAATTTTCTCCAACTGAACGTAATTATGACATGGGTAATCGGGAGTTATTGGCCATGAAGTGGGCTTTTGAAGAGTGGAGACATTGGCTGGAGGGAGCCAAACATCAGGTGGTGGTCCTCACGGACCATAAGAATCTGGTTTATCTGGAATCAGCCAAGCGACTTAATCCTAGACAGGCCAGGTGGGCCTTGTTTTTCACACGTTTTAATTTTGTGGTTTCCTTTCTTCCTGGCACTAAGAATGTTAAGGCGGATGCCCTCTCGAGGAGTTTCCTTGCGGACTCTCCTGAGTTGTCCGATCCTGCTGTTATTTTGAAAGAGGGTGTAGTTCTTTCCGCCATCTCGCCCAATTTGAGACTGGCTCTGGAAGGGTGTCAGGAGGATAAACCCGAGCGCTGCCCTATTGGGAAATTGTTTGTCCCAGACCGGTGGAAAAAGAGTGTGATGTCTGAGATTCATTGTTCCGCGTTGGCCGGTCATCCTGGAATTTTTGCTACCAGAGACTTGGTTAGTCGGTCCTTTTGGTGGCCTACTTTGTCTCGTGACGTCAGGGAATTTGTGCAGTCCTGCGGGACTTGCTCTCGCTCCAAGCCTTGCTCTCGCTCTAGTGGTTTTTTTATGCCATTGCCTGTGCCCAAGAGACCATGGACCCATATCTCTATGGATTTCATTTCCGACCTCCCTGTTTCTCAGAGAATGACCGTTATCTGGGTGATTTGTGATAGGTAATGGCACAAGATGTATCATTTTGGAAAACCTAAGTTGCCTTCCTCCTCTGAATTGGTGCCTTTGTTCCTTCAGCACGTGGTTCGGTTACACGGCATTCCTGAGAACATTGTGTCTGACAGAGGAGTCCAGTTTGTTTCCAGATTTTGGAGGACTTTTTGTTCTAAACTTGGTGTTCAATTGTCTTTCTCCTCGGCTTTTCATCCTCAGACCAATGGACAAACTGAGAGAACAGACCAGACATTGGAGACTTATCTAAGATGCTTTGTGTCTGCTGATCAGGATGACTGGGTCTCTTTTTTGCCTTTGGCTGAGTTTGCTCTTAATAATAGGGCTAGCTCTGCCACTTTGATGTCTCCATTTTTCTGCAATTTTGGGTTTCACCCTCGATTTTCTTTAGGACAGACGGAGGCTTCTGTCTGTCCAGGTGTTGACTCTGTTGTGGAGTGTATGCAGCAGATTTGGGACCAGGTAGTGGAGAGGTGGTCCCTCTCTCAGGAGAGGACCCAGCGGTTTGCCAACCGGCATAGGACTGATGGTCCTCGGTTTGAAGTGGGGGACTTGGTCTGGTTGTCCTCAAGAAATATCCCTATGAGAGTTGCATCTCCTAAGTTTAAGCCTAGGTTTATTGGACCTTATAAGATCATGGAGATTCTTAATCCTGTTTCCTTTCGTTTACTTCTTCCAGGGACATTTAAGATCCATAACGTGTTCCACAAGTCCTTATTGAAGAGGTTTGTCGAGCCAGTGGTTCCTATGGCTGTGCCTCCTGACCCTGTTTTGGTTGAGGGCAATCTGGAGTATGTGGTTGAGAAAATATTGAATTCTCGTTTTTCTAGACGGAAACTCCAGTATTTGGTTAAGTGGAGAGGTTATGGTCAGGAGGACAATTCTTGGGTGTTTGCTTCGGACATCCATGCTAGGAGACTCATCCGTGCGTATCACAGAGCTCATCCTGACCGACCTGGTTGCTCAAATGAGGGTTCGGTGACCCCTCCTCAAGGGGGGGGTAATTGTTGTGAATGGGTTTGAGATGAGTTCTGAGCAGAGGCTCCCTCTGGTGGTTACAAGCGGTACTAGTGAGGATTGGGAATCAGGTGTTACTGATTGGTCTTATTTAAGGGAATCATTTTCCCATCAGGGTTGCCGGTGATCAATTGTTCTGGTCTGAATCCTTCTTTCCAGTTTCCCTTGTAGCCTGCTGTGTCGTGTCTGCATCTCCTGCTATCAGATAAGACAATTTCTTATTGTGTGTTTTTGCTGTGTTTTTGCATTTTGTCCTGCGCTTCTGTGGGGGCCTTCTGGGTCCCCTCCGGGGGCTTTTGCCCTCTCAGTTTGGTCCAGCCACTGTGTTTTGTACTTTTGCTTTTTGCAGTTTTTTCAGTGGCTGCTGTTTTTGTTACACCAGAGAACTAATTTAGGTGGTAGAGGTCGTGTGATCTCAGGTGATTTTGAAATTAGTAAGTTGGTGTTTTTCAGGGTTTTCTGGGATTGCAGTAAGTACCCTTCCTATCCTTTTCTATTTAGATAGTTTGGGCCCCAGCGTTTGCTCATACTATTTTCTTTCTGTGTCAGTATTTCCTCTTGTCTAACCGCCATTACATGTTTGGGGGCTTTCTATTATCTTTGGGGTTCTGCTCCGGGGCAGATAGCTTTCCTGTTTCTGTCTTTAGGTGTAGTTAGTTTCTCAGGCTGTGACGAGGCGTCTAGGACCATCGTAGGAACGCTCCACGGCTGCCTCTAGTTGTGGTGGTTAGTCAGGGTACTGCAATCTCATAGATTCCAACTGCTCTGGTGTATTTCCTTTTTTACCTGCACTCCTCAGCTACCGTAACATAACAGTATCACCGGCCAATAAGAATTGTATGGTACTCACAGAAGGGAAAAAATATTTTGAAGGAAGAAAAGTTGTCAGAGATATTTTTCTGTTTGTTGCATTTTTTTTTTTTTTTCCCTCTGTATCTCTGGGTGCTGGGGAGGATCTTTTCTCCCAATGGAGTTTGCACAGTTGTCTGGCCGTGTGGATCAGCTTGCCACTGAGGTTCAGAGTATTGCTGCATATCTTGCTAGGTTGCCTGTTGTGGAACCTAGGATTCCCATGCCAGATTTGTTTTCAGGGGATCGAGCTAAGTTTCAGAATTTCAAAAATAATTGTAAATTGTTTTTTGCCTTAAAATCTAAGTCCTCAGGAAACGCAGCGCAGCAGGTTCAAATTATCATCTCTCTCCTGCGCGGCGATCCTCAGGATTGGGCTTTTTCCCTCACACCTGGGGATCCTGTTTTGAGTGATGTTTATGCATTTTTTCAGGCTTTGGGGTTATTGTACGATGAGCCTAATGTCACTGATCAAGCTGAAAAAGCCTTGTTGGCATTAAATCAGGGGCTTGATGACGCTGAGTTATACTGTCAGAGATTCCGTAGGTGGGCAGTCCTGACCAAATGGAATGACGACGCTTTGGCGGCCCTTTTCCGGAAGGGTCTGTCGGATAATGTAAAGGATGTTATGGTGGGATTCCCTGTCCCCTCTGGTCTCAATGATTCTATGTCATTAGCGATTCAAATTGACAGACGTTTGCGTGAGCGGAGAAGTATGCGTGGAGTGGTGTTGCCTTGTGAGCCAGCTGCTGAGCCCATGCAGTGTGATGGAGTGGTGTCTGGGGCACAGCGTCATGAGTTTCGAAAGCGCAATGGGTTATGTTTCTACTGTGGTGATGCCTCTCATGCTATTTCAGTCTGCCCTAAGCGGGGAAGACGTTTTGCACGCTCAGTTGTCTTGGGTAGTGTTCAGACTAAGTTTTTATTAACTGTCACTCTGATATGCTCTCTGTCCTCATTTTCTGCTCAGGCTTTCGTTGATTCTGGAGCAGCTATTAACCTGATGGATTATGATTTTGCTAAACGTTGTGGATTTCCCTTGATACCCCTACAGAAGTCTATTCCCCTACTGGGGATCGATTCTACCCCTTTGGCTGAGAATAAACCCCAGTTTTCTACTCAGGTGATAATGAGGGTTGAACCTGATCACCAGGAGTGCTGCAAATTTTTGGTTCTATATAATCTGCATGACATTATCGTGCTGGGTTTCCCTTGGTTACAGTCTCATAATCCTGTTTTGGATTGGAAATCTGTGTCTGTAACCAGTTGGGGCTGCCAATGTGTTAATACCAACACTCCTGTTTTTTCTGCCTCCCCCCAGGCTGAGGATGTTCCTGACTTTTTGTTTGATTTTTCTGATGTGTTTAGCGAAAGTAAATCTGCATCCTTACCTCCCCATAGGAGCTATGACTGCGCTATTGAATTAGTGCCAGGTAGTAAATTCCCTAAGGGTCGCCTTTTTAACTTGTCTGTACCTGAACATGACGCTATGCGGTCTTATATCAAGGAATCATTGGAGAAGGGTCATATCAGACCATCCTCTTCACCCTTAGGTGCCGGTTTTTTCTTTGTGGCCAAAAAAGATGGTTCATTAAGGCCGTGTATTGATTATCGTCTCTTGAACAATATTACTGTGAAATATCAATACCCGTTACCCTTGATTTCTGACCTGTTTTCCAGGGTGAAAAACGCTACTTGGTTTACCAAGCTTGACCTCAGGGGGGCGTATAACCTTATTCGCATTAAGCACGGGGATGAATGGAAGACGGCATTTAACACCCCTGAAGGGCATTTTGAGTACCTTGTGATGCCCTTTGGGCTCACTAATGCTCCTTCCGTCTTCCAGTCCTTCATGAATGAC
This sequence comes from Oophaga sylvatica, assembly GCA_033576555.1. Taxonomy (NCBI): domain Eukaryota; kingdom Metazoa; phylum Chordata; class Amphibia; order Anura; family Dendrobatidae; genus Oophaga; species Oophaga sylvatica. The sequence continues at coordinate 33,640 of JARQOD010005574.1, forward strand.
ATTTTCAGGGATTTTGTGGACAAGTTTCTGATTGTTTATTTGGATGATATCTTGATTTTTTCTAATGACTGGGACTCTCATGTGAAACATGTTCGAACTGTATTCCAGATTTTGAGAGAGAATGCTCTGTATGTGAAGGGATCAAAGTGTCTTTTTGGCGTACAGAAGATCTCATTTCTGGGATTCATTTTGTCCCCATCTGTTATTGAAATGGACCCGGTCAAGGTTCAGGCCATCTGTGATTGGGTCCAACCTACTTCATTAAAGGCTCTTCAGAGATTTTTGGGTTTTGCCAATTTTTATCGTAAATTTATTGGTAATTTCTCTGTTATTGTTAAACCATTAACTGATTTGACCAGAAAGGGTTCTGATGTGGTGAATTGGCCTCCTGAGGCAGTCTCTGCGTTTCAGGAACTTAAGCAGAGATTCACTTCTGCTCCTGTTTTACGGCAGCCTGATGTTTCTCTGCCATTTCAGGTGGAGGTTGATGCCTCTGAAATTGGGGCAGGTGCCGTTTTGTCCCAAAAAGATCCAGAGACCTCTAAAAGTAACCCTTGTGCCTTTTTCTCTCGAAAATTTTCTCCTACTGAACGTAATTATGACGTGGGTAATCGGGAGTTATTGGCCATGAAGTGGGCTTTTGAAGAGTGGAGACATTGGCTGGAGGGAGCCAAACATCAGGTGGTGGTCCTTACGGACCATAAGAATCTGGTCTATCTGGAATCTGCCAAGCGACTCAATCCTAGACAGGCCAGGTGGGCCTTGTTTTTCACACGTTTTAATTTTGTGGTTTCCTTTCTTCCTGGCACTAAGAATGTTAAGGCGGATGCCCTCTCGAGGAGTTTCCTTGCGGACTCTCCTGAGCTATCTGATCCCTCTGTTATTTTGAAGGAGGGTGTAGTTCTTTCCGCCATCTCGCCTAATTTGAGACTTGCTCTGGAGGGGTGTCAGGAGGATAGGCCCGAGCGCTGCCCTGTTGGAAAATTGTTTGTCCCGGACCAATGGAAAAAGAGTGTGATGTCTGAGATTCATTGTTCCGCATTGGCTGGGCATCCCGGAATTTTTGGTACCAGAGACTTGGTTAGTCGGTCCTTTTGGTGGCCTACCTTGTCTCGCGATGTCAGGGAATTTGTGCAGTCCTGCGGGACTTGCTCTCGCTCCAAGCCTTGCTCTCGCTCTAGTGGTTTGTTGATGCCATTGCCTGTGCCCAAGAGACCATGGACCCATATCTCTATGGATTTCATTTCCGATCTTCCTGTTTCTCAGAGAATGACCACCATCTGGGTAATTTGTGATAGGTTTTCCAAAATGATACATCTTGTGCCATTACCTAAGTTGCCTTCCTCCTCTGAATTGGTGCCGTTGTTCCTTCAGCACGTGGTTCGTTTACACGGCATTCTGAGAACATTGTGTCTGACAGAGGAGTCCAGTTTGTTTCCAGATTTTGGAGGACTTTTTGTTCTAAACTGGGTGTTCAATTGTCTTTCTCCTCGGCATTTCATCCTCAGACCAATGGTCAAACTGAGAGAACAAACCAGACATTGGAGACTTATCTAAGATGCTTTGTGTCTGCTGATCAGGATGACTGGGTCTCTTTTTTGCCTTTGGCTGAGTTTGCTCTTAATAATAGGGCTAGCTCTGCCACTTTGATGTCTCCGTTTTTCTGTAATTCTGGGTTTCACCCTCGATTTTCTTCAGGACAGACGGAGGCTTCTGTCTGTCCAGGTGTTGACTCTGTTGTTGAGCGTATGCAGCAGATTTGGGACCAGGTAGTGGAGAGGTTGTCCCTCTCTCAGGAGAAGGCCCAGCGGTTTCCTAACCGGCATAGGACTTATGGTCCTCGGTTTAAAGTGGGGGACTTGGTCTGGTTGTCCTCAAAGAATATTCCTATGAGAGTAGCATCTCCTAAATTTAAGCCTAGGTTCATTGGACCTTATAAGATCATGGAGATTATTAATCCTGTTTCTTTTCGTTTGCTTCTTCCAGGGACATTTAAGATCCATAACGTGTTCCACAAGTCCTTGTTGAAGAGGTTTGTTGAGCCAGTGGTTCCTGCTGCTGTGCCTCCTGACCCTGTTTTGGTTGAGGGCAATCTGGAGTATGTGGTTGAGAAAATATTGGATTCTCGTTTTTCTAGACGAAGACTCCAGTATTTGGTTAAATGGAGAGGTTATGGTCAGGAAGATAATTCTTGGGTGTTTGCTTCGGACATCCATGCTAGGAGACTTATCCGTGCGTATCATAGAACTCATCCTGACCGACCTGGTTGCTCAAATGAGGGTTCGGTGACCCCTCCTCAAGGGGGGGGTACTGTTGTGAATGGGTTTGAGATGAGTTCTGAGCAGAGGCTCCCTCTGGTGGTTACAAGCGGTACTAGTGAGGATTGGGAATCAGGTGTTACTGATTGGTCTTATTTAAGGGAATCATTTTCCCATCAGGGTTGCCGGTGATCAATTGTTCTGGTCTGAATCCTTCTTTCCAGTTTCCCTTGTAGCCTGCTGTGTCGTGTCTGCATCTCCTGCTATCAGATAAGACAATTTCTTATTGTGTGTTTTTGCATTTTGTCCTGCGCTTCTGTGGGGGCCTTCTGGGTCCCCTCCGGGGGCTTTTGCCCTCTCAGTTTGGTCCAGCCACTGTGTTTTGTACTTTTGCTTTTTGCAGTTTTTTCAGTGGCTGCTGTTTTTGTTACACCAGAGAACTAATTTAGGTGGTAGAGGTCGTGTGATCTCAGGTGATTTTGAAATTATTAAGTTGGTGTTTTTCAGGGTTTTCTGGGATTGCAGTAAGTACCCTTCCTATCCTTTTCTATTTAGATAGTTTGGGCCCCAGCGTTTGCTCATACTATTTTCTTTCTGTGTCAGTATTTCCTCTTGTCTAACCGCCATTACATGTTTGGGGGCTTTCTATTATCTTTGGGGTTCTGCTCCGGGGCAGATAGCTTTCCTGTTTCTGTCTTTAGGTGTAGTTAGTTTCTCAGGCTGTGACGAGGCGTCCAGGACCATCGTAGGAACGCTCCACGGCTGCCTCTAGTTGTGGTGGTTAGTCAGGGTACTGCAATCTCATAGATTCCAACTGCTCTGGTGTATTTCCTTTTTTACCTGCACTCCTCAGCTACCGTAACATAACAGGTAATGTTGTGAATGTGCTAGAAATGAATTCTGAGCAGAAGCTCCCTCTGGTGGTTACAAACAGTACTGAACTATCCAATGAAGATTGTGAAGATTGGCGATCACGTGTTACTGACTGGTCTTATATAAGGGAGGTTCCCTCCCATCAGGGTTGCCTGTGATCAATTGTTCTGGTCTCATCTTTGATTCCTGTTCACTTTTTAGCTTGCTGTTTCGTGCCTGCATCTTCTGCTAACAGACAAGACATTTTCTTCCTTTAGTTTTTTGTGCTTGCTTTTTTCTTTTTGTCCTGCACTTCTGTGGGGGTCTGCCGGGTCCCCTCCGGGGGTGTCAGGAGTCGAACCCAGTACCTCTTGTCCACTGGCCAGCAGCTCTACCATCTGAGCTATTCTGCTGGCTGCAAAGTTCCTTGCTGAACCCTGATACCATTGACTGTTCTTCCTGATTAGCTACACCTAGTGCTCTTTTGATTGGGCCTCTGATTGCCAATTACACACCCTATATAAACCTGGCCCTGTGGGTGTGTCATTGTGAGATTATTGAGCTCCAAGCCTTTAGTCAAGCGTTTCCTGCTGATCCATTGCTACAAACACTGCTCTCCTGTGAACCGACCTCGGCCTGCCTTCTGACTACGCTCTCCGCCTGATCCATTGCTCCAAACACTGCTCTCCTGTGTACCGACCTCCGGCTGCCACCTGACTACGTTATCTGCCTGCTCCTCTGTTACCGAACTGCCTTTCCTGTGTACCGACCTCCGGCTGCCACCTGACTACGTTATCCGCCTGATCCATTGCTACAAACACTGCTTTCCTGTGTACCGACCTCCGGCTGCCATCTGACTACGCTACCTGCCTCTGCTTCCCCTAGTGTTTGCAGTAACATCGGCTCCAACCCAGACGGGATCTTGACAGAATAATCTCGCGCCAAAATGGAGTCCGCTGTGAACACCCTGAGACGGCAAGTTACGGAGCTTCAAAGTTTTTGTACTGACTCTCAAGGAAAATATGCCAAGTTACAAACTGATTTCACGGCGATACAACAGGAAGTAATTGAGCTACAAAAACAACTTCTGGACGTGCGCAATTCAGGGTCCGAATCAAACGCGCGGCTGCCGCTGCCTGCAAAGTTCAGTGGGGATCGCAAGCAGTACCGAGGATTCCTCAATCAATGCCGCATATACTTCCAGATGCAACCTGCTCCCTTTACCAGTGAGAGGAAGAAAGTTTTTTTCATGATAAATCTTCTGACGGATGAAGCTCTTGCTTGGGCTTCACCTTATGTAGAAAAGGACTATGACCTCCTTAATGACCTGGAAGCCTTCACCGCAGCTATGAATCAAGTTTTTGATGACCCAAACCGCTGTGCCACAGCAGAAACCAAATTACATAATTTGCGCCAAGGACGTCGCTCTGTTGCGGAATACACATCGGAGTTCCGTCGCTGGGTGGCCGACACCACCTGGAATCCAGCGGCCCAGAGAAGTCAATTTCGACGAGGGTTATCAGAACCAGTGAAAGACGAGCTTGCCAGGGTTGAGACCCCTGACCAGTTGGAGGACTTTATTCAACTATGTATCCGGATTGACCAGAGACTTACTGAAAGGAGAAAGGAGAGACTGCGAGCACTTGGGAATAGCCCTGGCTTCTCATTTTCAGCATCGGACCACCAAGAAAAGACGCAAGGCGTGTCTGAACCGATGCAGATCGACGTCATCCGAAGACCACTCTCTGCACAGGAGAAGGAGAGGCGACGTGCAGAACATCTCTGCCTCTATTGTGGGGACCCTGGACACTATGCCATCAACTGTCCTAACAAAAGGACTATAGCCTTTACCAACAACAGGTCTGCCAGCAATATGGACCTTTCTCAGCAGTCGGATTCCATCTTGCAGACTATCTCATCAGTAACGCCAGAAATAGACAAAATACATACTACATCATCTCATTTTGTAATCCCCATTCAGGTTGTAATGGGCACCCAAAAAATACAATGCTCTGCCCTGTTGGATTCGGGAGCAGGAGGGAATTTTATGGACTTAAAATTTACACGTGATAATAATATTTCCAGTAGGACCAAATCCACACCAATTGAAATGGAAACGGTGGATGGATCACCCTTGTCTTCTGGACCTGTCACGCATGAGACAATCGAACTGGAGATTTGTATCGAACCGGATCATCATGAAGCTGTCAGTTTCCACCTTATCTCATCTCCGAAATTTCCGGTTATTCTAGGGATCCCCTGGTTTTCAGTCCATAACCCTTCTATCAACTGGGCATCAAGGACCATCACCTTTCCATCTGACTACTGTAAGAATAATTGTCATAAGGAACCCCTGTTCTCCAACAAGTCCAAATCTCTGAGATTTCGCATGAGAAGGAAGAGAAACTACCACCTCAATATCAGCAGTTCTCTGATGTCTGCAGTAAGAAGAAAGCAGATCAATTACCTCCTCACCGTCCTTACGACTGTCCCATTGAATTGCTGCCAGGAGCAACCATTCCATTTGGACGGATTTACAATCTTTCCGAACCTGAATTGAAGGTATTAAGAAAGTTCCTGGATGAAAATTTAGAGAAAGGCTTTATTCGACCTTCCACATCTCCAGCTGGGGCACCCCTGTTCTTTGTTGAAAAGAAAGACTCCACTCTGCGGCCATGTATTGACTACAGAGAGATGAATAATATCACTGTCAAGAATCGCTACCCGCTACCCTTGATTCCTGAACTATTTGAGAGACTCCGTTCTGCGAAAATCTTTACGAAGCTGGATCTTAGAGGGGCTTACAACCTCATACGGATTCGCCCAGGAGATGAGTGGAAGACCGCCTTCAGAACGAGATATGGACATTTTGAATCTCTGGTTATGACCTTTGGTCTTAGCAATGCCCCAGCCACCTTTCAACATTTTATTAATGATGTATTTCGAGATTTCTTGGACCAATTCGTTGTGGCTTATCTCGATGAAATTCTTATATTTTCAGACACCTTGGAAGAGCATCGCAGGCACGTCCAGTTAGTCTTGGAACGACTACAGGAGAACCATCTTTACATTAAACTTGAAAAATGTGAGTTTGAACAAACCAGTATCCAATTTCTGGGATATATCATCTCCCCAGAAGGTCTGAGCATGGATCCCGGCAAAATCAATGCTGTAGTGGACTGGCCTGTTCCAAGAAATTTAAAAGACGTCCAGCGTTTCATAGGATTTGCAAATTTTTACCGAAAATTTATAAAGAACTTTTCACGGATCATACTACCAATTACTACACTAACAAAAAAGACCAAAGCATTTTTCTGGTCTCCGGAGGCACAGGAGGCTTTTGACAAATTGAAAACTCTTTTTACGTCTGCTCCATTGTTAGTACACCCAAATCCTGAATTGCCATTTACTGTCGAAGTGGACGCCTCGGCTCTGCAGTGGGAGCCATTCTGTCTCAGCGAGTTGGGGACAAAATGCAACTTCACCCATGTGCGTTTCTTTCCCACACCATGTCATCTGCAGAAAAGAACTACGACATCGGTAATAAAGAACTGTTAGCCATTAAAGTTGCCTTCTCCGAATGGAGACATCTTTTGGAAGGTGCCAATCACCCTGTGACTGTCCTCACGGACCACAAGAATCTTGAATTCCTCCGTACAGCAAAAAGATTGTCTGCAAGACAAGCACGATGGGCCTTATTTTTCTCAAGATTCAATTTTATAATTTCTTACCGGCCTGGTTCAAGAAATGGCAAGGCTGACGCCCTGTCCAGGATGTGTTCGGAACCTCAGGAGAGGTCTAGTAATGACGATACAATTCTAGGCCCTAAAAATTTTTTGGGAATATTGCACTCTAGAGGACTATGTAATAGAATTAAAGATGGATATCAAGAGGACTCTTTCCTTAACCATCCTTCGGAAGACGTCGATCTTTCATTCAAAGAGGGGTTTTGGATGCAGAAACACAAAATATATGTACCTGAATCTTCTCGCCTTGAAGTCCTCAAAAGTGTCCATGATTCTAAACTGGCAGGACATCCTGGAGTTGCAAAAACACAAGACTTACTACTTCGTTTCTTTTGGTGGCCTAATTGTAGGAAGGACGTGAGGAAATATGTTTCAACCTGTTTAACATGCGCACGAAACAAGACCCCACGATCGTCTCCTCTAGGACTCTTGCAACCACTTCCAGTTCCATCCAGGCCTTGGGGATCTATTTCCATGGATTTTATTGTGGAACTACCCCCTTCCAAACAGATGACCGTCATCCTTGTCATAGTGGACCGACTCACAAAAATGGCCCACTTTATTCCAACTGAAGGAATTCCTACTGCTGAAAAAACTGCAGAACTGATAATCAAAGAGGTATTCAGGTTACATGGAATTCCTGACAGCGTGGTGTCTGACAGAGGCGTTCAGTTTACGTCAAAATTTGGAAGAGTTTCTGTACAGCCTTGGGAGTCACGGTGAATCTTTCTACCGCTTTCCATCCTCAGTCCAATGGCCAGACGGAGAGAACGAACCAGACTTTGGAGCAATACCTCCGTTGCTTCATTTCCTATCTTCAGGATGACTGGGTGGACTATTTACCAACAGCAGAGTTTTCCTACAACAACTCCATACATAGCGCTACATCTCAAACCCCATTTTTTGCTAATTATGGAGTACATCCAGTATTTATCCCTAATCTGCCAGTGAACACTCCCATTCCTGCTGTAAATGACAGGCTTGCAAAATTACAGGAATCCCAGAAGGAATTATCAGAGATATTACTCAAGACCCAGGAAGTATATAAGGAAGCAGCAGATAAACATCGGAGAGTGCCCCCTGCTCTTCAGGTTGGAGACAAAGTTTGGCTGTCCACTAAAAACCTTAAGACACATGTGCCATCCTCCAAATTGGGTCAGAAATTCATTGGACCTTTTCAAATTTCTGCAAAAATTAACCAGGTTGCTTTTCGTTTGGAACTTCCCAACAATCTAAAGATTCATCCAGTGTTTCACATATCCTTGCTCAAACCCTTCTGTGAAAACCCGTTTCCAGGAAGAATTCAGCCACCTCCTCCACCAGAAAGGATCCGTGGTGAAGAAGAATACATTGTGGATAAGATTCTGGACTCCCGAAAATTCAGAGGTAAACTGCAGTATCTGGTGCAGTGGAAGGGTTACGGACCAGAGGAAAATTCATGGGAACCAAGGGACAACGTCCATGCTCCTAGACTAACAAGAGCCTTTCATCAGAGGTACCCGGATAAGCCAGCTCCTGAGATGTCCAGAGGCCATCCTGGAAGGAGGGGAGTACTGTCAGGAGTCGAACCCAGTACCTCTTGTCCACTGGCCAGCAGCTCTACCATCTGAGCTATTCTGCTGGCTGCAAAGTTCCTTGCTGAACCCTGATACCATTGACTGTTCTTCCTGATTAGCTACACCTAGTGCTCTTTTGATTGGGCCTCTGATTGCCAATTACACACCCTATATAAACCTGGCCCTGTGGGTGTGTCATTGTGAGATTATTGAGCTCCAAGCCTTTAGTCAAGCGTTTCCTGCTGATCCATTGCTACAAATACTGCTCTCCTGTGAACCGACCTCGGCCTGCCTTCTGACTACGCTCTCCGCCTGATCCATTGCTACAAACACTGCTCTCCTGTGTACCGACCTCCGGCTGCCACCTGACTACGTTATCTGCCTGCTCCTCTGTTACCGAACTGCCTTTCCTGTGTACCGACCTCCGGCTGCCACCTGACTACGTTATCCGCCTGATCCATTGCTACAAACACTGCTTTCCTGTGTACCGACCTCCGGCTGCCATCTGACTACGCTACCTGCCTCTGCTTCCCCTAGTGTTTGCAGTAACATCGGCTCCAACCCAGACGGGATCTTGACAGGGGGCTTGTGCTCCTCTCAGTTTAGTTCGGCCACTGTTGTTTGTTCATTTGCCTTTTCCACTTTTTTCAGTGGCTGCTGTTTAGTTTTTGTTACAACAGAGAACTAATTTAGGTGGTAGAGGTTGTGTGATCTCAGGTGTTTTTGTAATTAGTAGAGTTGGTACTTTTCAGGGTTTTTTGGGATTGCAGTAAGTGTCCTTCCTATCCTTTTCTATTTAGGAAGTTTGGGCCCCAACGTTTGCTCATACTATTTTCTGTCTGTGTCTGTATTTCCTCTTGTCTAACCGCCATTACATGTTTGGGGGCTTTCTATGTTCTTTGGGGATCTGCTCCGGGGCAGATAGTTTTCCTCTTTCTGTCTTTAGGTGTAGTTAGCTTCTCAGGCTGTGACGAGGCGTCTAGGACCAACGTAGGTACGCTCCACGGCTGCCTTTAGTTGTGGTGGTTAGTCAGGGTACTGCAATCCCATAGATTCCAACTCTCTGGTGTATTTCCTTTTTTGCCTGCTCTCCTCAGCTACCAAATCATAACAATGCACTGTATAATTTAGGATAGAAATAGCTTTACTCTGAACTTTCAATGTCAAGGCTTGTCTCAGCATGGTACAGCTCACTAAATGCTCACATCATATTTCTTCACAGTCTATGAAGAGGGGAGGAGTGAGGGAGCATGTTTGTGCTGAATCACATTCCAGAACACACACACACAAATATATATGTCCTCATCGATCCTGTTACTGTATTTCCGAATTTGAGATGTTAGAAAACATTTTTTCCCCTTATATTCTATGTATAGTGTATATAGTCATCAGAGCAGCTACTTTCTCCAAACAAGAGCTAAGAGGAAAAACAAACTAAAACATCAAACATACAGAGACAACATATACTGGACTATTGATTAATGCACAGTTTATTTAAAGTTTAGATATGCTTTAAGAAGTACTTATGTTACACCCGGTCCCAGAGCTGCCTCTGCACTCCGTTCTGCTCACTCACCTGTTCCTCGGGCTGTCCCTCTGCGGCGGTCTGTGCGTGGGCTGGGGTCTCCTGTCCCATCTGCTCTCCGGTGTCCTGAGTCCTCCTCCACTTCCTGGCACGCTGCTGGCAGGCCTCCAGACAGTCGGCTTAGGACGCGAGGCCGCGCCCACCGCCTCTCTTAAAGGGGCAGCGTGCATCTTTTGAAATAGCTAATTATCCAATGGCTGCGCACTCGGTACTATATCTGGTCACTCCACCATTAGGGGAGTGCCGGAGCAACGTGTTCTATCATTGCTACATCCAGTTCTGTGCCTGTTCTGTCTGCGCTGCGTCTGCAGTCTCTGTGCTTCGCTGATACTGTTTGTCTCCTCAGATCATTGCTAACCCGTATCTGGCTAATCTGGACAATCTCGGCTATTACTGGCGCAAGTGTCATCCCATTCCGCCATCAGCCATCCGTACCCGTGGACCGTGACAAGGTCACTGAAGCCAGCCTTCTACCATCCGTTCTGGACCAGGACCTTACCTTCTCCGTCAAGAACTTTCCACGGACTCTGTAAATACTTGTTACCCTTTTGGTCCCTCTGGGACAGCTGCCACGTGTCGGGGTCTAACTGGAGGGTAGCACCTGTGTCCTCCGGGTATTCCATTCTGGTCCTGTTCGAGGGGCCTTACTACGGGTACCCGGGGCTCACTAGTTACGCCCCCTTCGGAGCCCCCCGGACCGCGGTCTCGAGGTTCCACATTAAAAAATAAAAAACGAATGTGAACTTCACCACCTCTGCCTCCGCTTCCATTCGTTACAGATTGCTCCGGCCATGTAACCCGCTGGATCCCAGAGACCTCCGACCACGGATCTGTGCCAGGAGGTGGCCCGTTTGGGAGTTCAACAGGACAAGATCACGACTTATCTACGCAGCTTGTCTACCCGCATGGATTCCCTAGGGTTCTCGTCTGCATCTGACTCTTCTATCAATAATCAGGTACCAGTTCCCATGGCAAATCAAGGTCCCCGTCTGGCGGCTCCTACCCGTTTCCAGGGTGATCCTACTCTGTGTCGGGGTTTCCTCAATCAGTGCACTCTACACTTCGAAATCTTGGGGCATATGTTTGCTTCTGACCGAGCCAAGGTGGGCTTCATCATGTCACACCTGGGAGGAGAAGCCCTCGCCTGGCTAAACCCGCTATGGGAGAGAGGGGATCCGGTGGTTAACGATCTTCAATCTTTCCTAGAGGCTTTTCGCAGGACTTTCGATGAACCTGGTCGTACCACTTCGACTGCATCAGCTCTGCTCTGCCTGCGCCAAGGTACTCTCACGGTAGCTCAGTATGCTGTTAAATTCCGCACCCTCTCGTCTGAATTAACGTGGAACAATGAGGCCCTGGTTGCTAACTTCTGGGAAGGCCTATCCGGAAGAATCAAGGATGAGCTGGCGGGACGGGACAGACCTACTCTCTTGGAAGAGCTAATATCCTTGGCAACCAATTGACCTGCGTTTCAGGAGCGCTCATGGAGATCAAGCGGGACAAAAGGTTATACACCTGACTTTGTTTGTACAAAACGGTACTCACCCCGCCTCCGAGGCCATGGAGGTGGCCTGTAAGTTTGGCCACCGCCGCGGGAGGCACGTCGAAGGGGGAAGTTGTTATATGCGGTAGTTTGAACATTTGATTCATTTTGCCCCTAAAAAGTCGGGAAACTCCTGCCTAGGTCTTGGGGACCAAACCCCCTAGGTAAAGGCAGTCCTCTCCCTCTTAACATCTCGTCACCGTGTCCTATGACAATAAAATTCCCGAACATGTCTACTGGATTCTGGACTGCAGGAATTATCCAGCAGGCGGTTGTGGATCATTACCCTTTCAGCCAGCGACTTCTGATCCGTTACAGGTGTCCGCTGGGGGGCAAACCGGACCGGCCCTCCTTTCAAACCGATTGGTGCAATCCGGGTGGTCTAAGCATACTGAAGAATGCGATTTTAGTTATCCTGGTTTTTCCCATCCATGTTCTAGTTTTCCTTGGCTCCAATGCTGAACCAGCCCTTTTAATGAAAATGGAGAGTTTTTGCGTTGGGGTCCTGCATGAATCGTTGCTTAACCCGGTTTCCCACCTTTTCGCCCCCCCCAGCCTGATACCCGCCAGGGTTGCCTTCCGCTTATTGGTCTTCTCGGTCTTTGGGAAAAAAGGGGAAGATTTACCTCACAAGGTCGATGACTGTCAGGAGCTTTTCCAGGAGCATCCCCCCTCGCGGGAGGTTTATCCTCTTCACGGCAAGACTCAGGCCATGTCGGATACATTCAAGAGAATTTGGTTAAGGTTTACCGAAAGACTCGTCACCGGCAGGACGGATTCTTTGTGAAGAAAAAGGAGGATCCTTGCGGCCTGCATTGACTATCGGGGGGTCTAAATCAAACCCGGGAAAAAACAGGTATCCTTGCCTTTATTTCAAAGGGTGTTTGATCTCTCCGAGGGGCAAGTTTCACCAAAATTGGACTCAGGGGGCCTAAAAACCTGATCCGAATCAGGAGGGGAAATGGAAACAGCCTTCAACACCCGTGGGCCACTATGAATACCTGGTAATGCCATTCGGCCAAGCAATGGCACTGGGTTTTTTCAGGAATTTGTTAATGACATTTTCAGGGATTTTCTCTAATTGTTGTGGGTTTACCTGGCGATATTTTGATTTTTTTGCGCTTGCTCACCGGAGGCAAGTAGCCTGGTCTTACAAAGACTGAGAGAAACGGCTCTATGCCCAAAATAGAAATGCCTCTTTGAGCGTCCCGTTGCCTTTCCTTGGGTACATTGTATCTTCCAAGGATTAAAATGGAATCCGGGAAGTTTCTGCAGTTCTCAATGGCCTCGTCCGTTCTGGGCTAAAGCCATACAAAGGTTCCTCGGATTCCCAATTTCTACCGGAATTCATTCACATTTTCCACCCGAGTGGCTCCAATCACACCTTAAACCGGAAAGGTGTCTCTAAGGAATGGTCCTCCGAGGCGAAGGGCTTTGTTTCCTCAAAAAAGCCTTCGCTTCCGCACCCGTTCTCCACGTCAATTCAAGGGCAATTTTTCTTGGTTGAGCTTCTTCCAAAGGGCGGACAGTTTGACCCAGAAGGTCTACGGGGGATGATCTCGTGTGGTTTTTTTTCAAGGTTTTTTCCCCTGCAGAAAGGAACTACTCTGCGGGGACGCGAACTTTTGGCCATCAAATTGGCTTGGAGGAAGGAGAATTTTTGAAGGAGCCTTACCGGTAATCATATTCACCGACCATAAAAACCTTGCCCATCTCAATTGCTTTAAATGAATCCCCGTCAGGCCCGTTGGGGTTATTTTTTGCCCGTTTCTTTTTTGTACTTCTTTCCGTCCAGTACAAGAAACAAGGCAGACGCACTTAGGGTTCTTCCTCTGAACTGGAGGAGGAACCTCAACATTATTGAACCTTCTGGTTAGTCCGTTTGCCTCCACTGATCTGGCCGGCTTCCTCCCTGGGAAGACTTTCGTGTCTGCTTCTGCCAATGTGTTTGCGGGGGTCTTTTTCTAGTTGGCTGGCCATGTGGTCAGAAAAAAGAACCCAATATCCCGGTATTTGGTGGCCTACCTGGTCAAGGATATCCGGGTTTTTTCGCAGTGTCCTTCTGTGGGTAAAAAAAATGTTAAACTCTACAGCG
>JARQOD010005575.1:0-47259 GCA_033576555.1 Oophaga sylvatica
GTACAAGCCGCTCTTTTTTTGTCGAACACCTGAAGATTTTTCCAATATCAAATAAATTTTTGGGGGTTTGTACCGGGGCTTATTTTTCGATCATTTTACAAAAATGGTGTTAACTAGTGGGGAAAGAAAAATTGGTTGCAAATAAAATTTTTCAATTAATTCACAAAATGTTCTTTTTGCTCCGAGTCTTTAAAGTTTTTTTCTACACTTTGCACCAAGTTTTTTGTTGGGTCTTTTTTGAAGTTGTACCCCAAATTGTTGTCACGGGGCAAAAGCCATTTTTTCCCCAAAAACACAGAAATTTTAAAAAAATAATTCACTGCGATTTGAAGAAATAAAGGAAAAAAATTTGAAAAAAAATTTTTTGAACAATTTTAATGGCCCCCCCCATAAGGGTTCCCAAAAATATGCTACCAAGTTCCGGTAATTTGCGTAATACTAGAAAAAAACAAGCAACTGAAAAAAAAAATGTCACAAAATTTTAAAAACGTTTTTTTAAAAAAATTAAATTTGGGGAAAAACTTAAAAATAAAAGACCTACAATAAAAAAAAAAATAGCGTAACACACTCTTTTTTTTTTTTCTTAACGTTAACTTCTGGAAATTTTCCTTAACATAAATTTAAATTCAAAAACCCCCAAAAATGCTAAAATTTTTCTTTTTTAACTTTAACCCCCCCCGAAAAACCCCTTTTTAAAATGGGTTTTTAATTGCCAGCCTTACCACTATGCTAGGGCCGGTCATAAAAACGGGGGGGTTATTGACATTATTTGACCCAAAAAAACACTTCATTTCCCTTCGGTTGCTTTTTCTAAGTTTTTCAAACGGCAAACAAGTCCTTGGATACCTTTTTTTACAATTTTGCACTTTGCCTCCCACCTTTTTTCCAAGCCTGCGGCATCCAACAAAAAAACCCAAAAGGGTTCCCTTACCCCCTGCCTGGCTCACGCAGATCCTTCTAAGTTTGATTTTTCCCCCCCCAGTACTGCGCTGCTACCAACAATTTGGGCAGTCAACTGAAATAAAAAGAAACTAAACCCCAAGCACAGAAAAAAACCCCAACTAGAAGTGGGATTTTTGAACAATATTGAAATTTTAGATTTTAATCGTGTTTAATTAAAAAAAATTTTTTTTTTAAATCAGGATTTAAATATATTAAAATCACGATTTAAATCGATCTGATTTAAATAAAAAAAAAATTTTTTTATTTAAATCATGTTTTTAAAAGTTGATTTAAATCGGGATTTAAAAAAACCACCCTGCATTGCCCCCTGCAGGAAGGGCCGGGATCGTCGGGAAGCGGGGGGGGGGTGCAAGACCGTGGCGCGGGAGGGTTGTATAATCTGACACCCCCGCCCCCCTCCCTCCCCGCCCCCTATAGCCGAGGGGGGGGCTTTTACCCAAAAAATTTGGGTGAAAATCTCGGCTTAACACATATATCGGAAATACAACCAAAATATTTCATTATATGGATAGACCATAGTATCTGTCAAAAGCTTAAAAAATATCAATTTTAAGTTAAACACAACAGAAAAATCCCTTTTTTAAGAAACTATAATATTTTCAAATTTTTCTTTAAAATTTTCATTCAATTGGCTTTGTCAACCTGACAAAGAAAAAAAAAAAAAACTTTTAGTAGAAAATTGTCAAAATAAAAATCAAGAAGAATCCTAAAAGTACTGTCACACTAGGGGGGATCGTACGATATCGCTTAACGACACATTTTAACGCAACGCGACACGTCAGCGACTCGCGGTTGACATGTAGCAGCATGTGGCCCCTGCTGCATGCGCTGCGTGCACGAATTTTTGGGGGCCCTATTTTGCGTTGGGCCCGCTGGTGACCAAAACGCTATGTACACCCTTTAGAACAGACGACCCTTGGTGACTCATAGTCAGCGGCAGGGGGGGACTAGTTTTAACGCCCCTATCCGTTTGTGGCCACAACACCCCCTCACAAGGATGAAAAGGAAAACGCCCCCCATCCATTGTTTCAAAAAAAAAAAAAAAAAAAAAACGTACCCACCAGGGGGATTGATTTAAATCAAACTGATTTAAATCACATTTAAATCACGTTTAAACCAAATCAGTAAGGCTTGATTTAAATCAGGATTTAAATCAAATTTCTACAAGGATATCTAATTTCATCATGCCGATATCCCCGACCGGTGATCAAATTTCACATGCCATAGCCCCAGACCGGGGGGTTTTCTAACCCCTAACGTACACTACACCGCCCTGTACTAATACAGCATGGTCAGTGCTTGAAAAACCCATGTTGATACTCTCCACTATCTGTCTCATTTAATAATACAGCGACAGCAGAACAACAAATAGATGCTGCCGTCGCCCAGGACAGCCTACTTGCATATCAGGGGAGCCCCCCAACAAAATGCTCACAAGGCCCGCCGTGACCCCCAAACTAATCCCGTTTTACAAACACCTAGTAAGGGGGGAGAGAAGTCACACGGGGTCAGACCCCGCCTGCATTTACTACTGTCGCAATACGAGCTAGCAGTTTATATTTCAGCAGCTGCTCTGCCTAGTGCTTAAAAGTGGAAATACCAAACATTTTAAAATTATTTTTCAGATTTTATTTCTCGATCACCGGCAGTAGTTCTTGCTACTTTAACATGCAAGTAGATGAAGATTTTTAGAATCACTTTTATATTACTTTTTTCTCCCCAGTTTAGTGGTTAATCATTCATATTTGGACACCACTTTTTCTGTTGTACTTAGGAAGGAGAAAAATAATCCGACCTTAATAACAATTTAAATAGATTTATTCAACTGAAACAATAACAACATTACACCCATAAGTTATTTGCTTAAACAAACATCCATGTTTGTTAACTAATTTGGCTAAACAAAATATATATATATTTTAAGAAACTTAGACTGTCAGCCCAGCCGACACATGAAAAACTTAAATACTACTGTCCCTGCTGTCCTCTGTAGCTCACTCGTCGTCATCTTCATCATCAATGTGATAATATACGAGAGAAACTGCCCACTAATCCTACAGAAACCTCTGGAAGAGCATGGCATTGTGAATGTTACACATATACAGTCTTTATTCTACTGAGTTAAACAACTCAGCTTTATCTCATGAGGGAAGAACCTTTGGATGGTAAAATATTTTCCTCAAAAAGCAGTTTATTGAAAAAAATCCGATTTAAATCAAAAAAATCCGATTTAAATCAAAAAAAATCCGATTTAAATCAAAAAAATCCGATTTTTTTGATTTTTTTTAAAAATCATTGATTTTTATCCACCCTGTACCTACCTTACAAGACATTTTTGGGATCCTGAAAAAATGAATCCGGGGCAAACGCAATAGTGGCACAGACTGGATCACAGTAGCTGCAAAGCAGAAGGCTAGCAGGACGCAGTATGGAACGATGCTGGAAATTCGTATGAGCCACTTGCGCTCGAGAACAATGGAAGGGAACGCTAATACGTCGTCTTTTATGACGCGGTCGTCCAATCACAAAGCGAGAGCTGTGACTTATGACATACAGTGACCACCAATCTGTGCTGAGGGCGTGGAAAAGGTTGCGCTCAATCACGCCTATCGAGGTCGGGATCTTTAACAATACATGCTGTGTGACAGGTCCCAACGACCGCTCAGGTCGTTATACAGAACGCTGATGTGTCGTTTATGAGATCTTCCTGTTTGAAGCTAACTAGCGACCATATAGCGATGTACAAACGATCTCTGCCAGGTCCGTGTCGTTGTTGTGATCGCTGGTGCTATCGCTTAGTGTGACAGTACCTTAAAGGGAATCTGTCACCTTCATTTTAGCCATATCAGCTAAAGATATGGCTGAATAGTGTGTCCCATAAACAACCTATCGGTATGTTGCTTATAACCTGATACCCCCGTTTTGATGCTAAAATACCTTAGTAAAGTTGGGATTCTTTTGTGTAAATGAGGGCGGTCCCGTTCCAGAGGGCAGCGTTTACTCTGTCCTCTCCCCCACCCCCGCTCCTCGGCATCACTTGCGTATCGCCGTCTGTGAATCCCACAGACGGCGTTCTGCTTCCCGCGATAGCGCTTTTCAAATTCGGCCCTGCGCATGCGCAGTCTGCTTTGCCCAACAGTGGGAAAAGCATAAATTCATTACAGCGCATGCGCTACTCTTTCCTTGCCCCGGAAATGACTGCTTGCCTTGACTTCGCGGCGCTTAGTTACCCGATGTGTACCTTGGATACCAGCTCCCAGCTTCTGCTGTACAGCGCTGGGAGCTCGCTGATTGTTGGTTTCCCGCTGTCACGGCCAGCGGGACACCAGCGATTGAAAAAATGGTCCAGGCCATTCGACGACGATCAGCGATATCCAGCGGGGGGGGGGCGGTCGTCGCTACGTGTCACATGTAGCGAGATTGCTGACTAGGTCGCTGTTGCGTCCACAAATCGGTGACGCTTCAGCGAGCTTGCTAGCGATCTCGCTATGTGAGACGGGCTTAAGTTAAGAGAGGTCCAGCTTAGCGATCTTCTGCAGACCAGGCAGATAGGGGGAGTCTCCTGCTTTACATCCTATTTTACATTCACACACAACATGTGGGGATGAGGGGGACATTAACTGTGATGTGAGGCAAAATAGGATCAGAAAGTAATGTGGAAATTGCGAGAGGAAATACTGTGGTATCTTGCGTTTTTCTTTTCTTCACAAATATGCACGTTTTTACAGAAAGCAGTACGGTTGGAAATCACATGTTTGTGCATTCATATGGTGTTGTATTTTGTTTAATCTGTGTTTTGTAATTAATTCTGATAATGTGAAAAACTGCTAATGACATTGGGAATCATGAAAGCAAAATGTGTAAGATTATTTCCTAACATTTAATTTTTCCGCTCTTTGCTTTATTGCACTCCCATGTTAGTAAATGGGAAGAGAGGGAGCAGGTTATGTGTATGCAATGTGAAATTGTAAGTGATCAGATGGGACATTCTCTTTTATTAAGCTCACGAGCAGTATAAAGTCAAGGAAACCTCTGTGCATAAACTTTCTGGAATACAGACACTTCCTTCTCGTTATGAAGGTATTGTTTCTGAGCTCTGTAATGGACAGCCACGCAACTTCTGAATTTTAATGCTGCGTGTGTGCGCGTGTGCGTGTGTAAGAAAAAAAGAGAAGTGGAACCTGAGCATCTGTATGGTTTTCATTCTTATACTAGTGGTTTTTTAAAGGTCACTAATAAAGATTAAAATAGTTGTTAGCTAAATGTTCTGTATACTCTATGGAAAACATTCCTTATCTTGTTCTGCAGATTGATGGAGAAGCCATTAAGAAACTGTTATGCAATGCTGAATGCTAAAATCAATATATCCCAAATTGGGAACAAATATTTATTACTCCGTCCCCATGCAAATGGCTGTAATGCAGTCCCAATGGTGACTGCATTGCATAATATATAAAAATGAAGCCCCCGCTGTGTTTTTTTTTTTTTTAGTAGTTCTCAGTAATGTGTTAAGACCACCATACACGTTACATTAGTCTGGCTAACTCCTTTTTTTTTTTCAGGTGACTGAACTTCCATTTAATGTAAAAGTGGCCTCCTCGCTTTCCCTTTAAAGATGATGTTGAGGGCGAGAAGGATCCGGCGGTTTGCATTCATATGCTTGATCCTTATGTTCTCCCACCAGATGAGCTGCTAGCAGCAGCTTTGTCTACTTTACCCCATGAGAAAAATCTTAAGTTTGGCCAACTATTCATATGTATGGAGAGTCAGGAGAGAGAACTTTTTGTCAAATGAATGTTCTTGGGTGTATAGGTGCCTTTATACGTTCCCTGTAAAATATATGTAATACCTAAACCTGATTTCTACCATCTCTGAAAATAGATGTTCTTTTGTGTGTGTACAGAGTCCACACATTGTTCGTCTTCATTCCTTCTCTGGTTGCCACATTCTATCTAGCTGCCTGAAATGCTTGGAGATTGTAGCCATTCGTCATAATCCGAGGTTTTGTTGCCCCGAGCAGTCCTTAGAAGTGTTGTCCAGACAATTACAGATGGCCAAATCTTTTATTCCTTGCTTTCCTAGACACTTATGGCCCAACCACCCCCCCCCCAATTACACATAGCAACGCTCCAGCGTTCCCAACAACGATACAATCTGGTAAGGATCGCTGGTACATTGTTACATGGTCGCTAGTAAGTTGTCAAACAGGCAGATCTACTCAACGACGCAGCAACGATACGGCAATCCATATAACGACCTCGACGGTCGTTGGGACCTTGTCACAGCAGCGATTCTGACAAAGACAAAGCAAAATCACGTCTGCGTCGCTGAGTTCTGAGTCGCCAACGAGGTCGCTCGTCGTTTTTATGGTGTCAAACACGGCGATGCATGCTGGCCAGCGGGATGCCAACGATCAAAAAATGGCCTAGGACATTCCAGCACGATCAGCGATATCGCAGCGAGGTGCCGGTCGCCGCTATGTGTCACACGTAGCGAGGTCGCTGTTGCGTCACAAAACCTGTGACATTTCAGTGATCTTGCTAACGATCTCGCTATGTGTGAAGTACCCTTTAGTCTACACTCTCTAAAGTTAGAAATGGCCAGTCCAATAATAGATTTAAGTAAAGATTTCGATGTGTCACGTCTACTGCCATTTCTTTCAGGTTTTGTAAAATATAGTCCTCTTTTTAGTGTAAAAGGTGTCTACAATATGTAATTTTATACACTTCCCACAAAAGAAAATGTAATTTTGAGAATAAAATTTGACCTGATGTAAATGGTCACTGTACGTTCAGGCCACTCAGTCTAATTAAACAGATAATATAGTGTATAGGCAATCTGTAAATCAATTTCATTTAAAGCACCATTAATTCCAAAAGGCTGTGTATGTTAAAGGGAACCACAAAGAGAATGAATGTGATCCTGTCTGCCTGATTGCAGCCAGGTCTGTTTTACTCTGAAACCACACAGCATTTTAGAGAAAAGCATACTTCGAAAAGTTGGCTGAAAACTGTATGTGACTGTATGTGTCTGACGTAGGTCCCCAGCAAGTTTCTCTCAATCCCTTTTTATACACATAGGGAAAGATCGGTCAGTCAACAACAATGTTGTGGTTTGGAGACGCCGGCTGGGGTCCACCTCTGACTAGTCAGCCAAGATCCATAGTGCCCAGGCAGCTCTTCAAACATATCCAGCTGCAGTCACGCGGACACTGCATGACGGATGCTACAAGTGGGCTCGGGCAGCATGAATCTGATGATGGGTTCCCTTTTTTAAAGATGGTATATGATTAGAAAATGACTTTTTAATTTGGGTTTTGCTTTAGAAATATATTAACTTTTTTTTTCTTTAATTAATGTTTATATCTTAATCTGTATTTAAAAAAAAAAATGGAAATCTGGCAATTTTCACATTGTCCACTAGGACTACTTTAGATTCTTACTTTTGTCCTTTCAGGAAGAGTTTACAACAGTTTCCTAATCCCTGGCAGGAATAAAATGACAGGTAACGCCTCTATACACAGCTGATAACGCAGGATCCATCATAATGGCGCTGTCACAGCTGACCCTGCACCCCCACCCTACACAATAACCTTTCATACCATCATGAAGTGCCTCAATACAAAAGGTAGGGTCTGATCCAGTCCAATGCTGCTAATGTGCATATAGATTTCCTGAAAGAAGAAGCCTGAAGAATAGCCCCAGGGGCCAGTGTGAAAATGATCAGATTTCTAATTTTTTTTTTCTTTTAATATAAATCTTGATATGGGAAAAAAATGTGCCAAAAAGAAAATAAAAAACATTTAACACAAACTTTATTTAAACAAGTCCTTTTCTGAAGATACATTCTGTTTAAGAGGATTCATAAGATATAAGGCAAAGAAAATCAACATAAACGGGACCCGACTCTAGTAAAGCGTATTGGGGTTCTAGAAAAGGAGACAGTGGGTTTGGGGGTTGAAAGCAGCTCAGGTGGTAATGAGGTGGGAGCAGTATTATTGTAGGTTTTGGGCTTTTTTTGAGGAGATGGGTTGTAAATTATCATTTCAGTGCTTCAATAATGCAGTACAATCAGATGTGCTGAGGTAGCCAATTTGAGATTATTGGTGGTGTATAGGAAAAATCTTGAGATAATTGTGTGGGTAGACAAGGAGAGGCCAAAGAAGGAGATCTTGTGAGGATCTGGGATTGCAGTTATGGAGGTAGCACAGGAGATTGTCAGACATGTATGGAGGGCCTCCTTGTATGTCAGTGTTGCGAGATGGGAGGTCACAGAAGTATGTTTCAGTAGTGAGGTGGAAGATGATGAGTGCATGCACTCGGAGTGGGTGTCACCACCTAGCACATCCGGGCAAGTGCCGGGGCACTGTACAAACGGGGGGGGGCCACTCGCCATTGAGACCAGGCCCGGAGGGTGATGGGCCAGAAAACACCTCAGCTTGATGTGCGTCCTCGGGAACACATTCAGCTGAAGTGTATTGCAGCGCACAGACCCATGGGGTTCCTGAGCAATACATGTTGCCAGCCAGTTAGAGGCCGGCAGCTGATGTCATGGTACACGTGACTGGGGGCGCATTTCGGTGATGTCATGCGTTTCCGTTGCTTGCACACTGAAGTCAACTAATGGCTTTAGAAGAGGACTCCACTCTGCGAGGGGGCGTAGCGGTGGGAAGGTGAGGTTTTTTTTATTTTTTTTAAATCCTCGAGTACACAGTAGCCGTACTACTACATGGAGGACTATGGGCTGTTCATTATACTACATGGATGACTGTAGTAGTGAAATCTTTGGCATTATACTATACTTATATTTTTCTGCTGTATCTAACACATACCACAAATCATGATGCACAAAAGGGCCCACTGAGACTTTTGCCCAGGGTCCACAAATATTTTTCTGCTGTATATAACACATACCACAAATCATGATGCACAAAAGGGCCCACTGAGACTTTCGCCCAGAGCCCACAAACACTTGGAGCCGGCCCTGCGCATAATTTCTTTGTTGACTTGGGGTGGTGTAAGGGGCCAATTTGAGAAATGTTTTTGAGGCACTAAGTGCTTAGTGGTGCATTTTGAAGGACAGCGTAATGTCCGAATGACCAAAGTGAGTGTGGAGTCATCAATTGTGATTTAAAGGTATTGTCTGGATCTTGGGAGAGGAGTTCAGTTTTGTCTATTTTGAGTTTATGAAGCATTAGGAGAATTATGATGTTTTAGCCTCCAATAATCACTCCCAGGTGCCTGCTAGTAGGTGTCTATCTCATGTTTTGCTGCCTACTGCCTGTTAAATGTAATTAGCCTTTAGTATTCGAGACACGCAAATGTATTACAGATATTGGTTTTATGTAATTGTCTCTGATTTTCCTCTTGCCTGCGCCACTGACCGGACTTAACCTGGAGGGGTGTAACTAAGTGACTACCTGATATTCTCTAGAGCCTGTGATGGTGAGAATAGGCTTGGCTGCAGGCAGGGTGGATAAAATCATGATTTTTTTAAAAAAATCAAAAAAAATCGGATTTTTTTGATTTAAATCGGATTTTTTGATTTAAATCGGATTTTTTTGATTTAAATAGGATTTTTTAATCAAGTTGTACACAAGCAAAACTTTGTCTTTTTGCAAATCAAATTATTTTACACAAATAAAAATATTAAAACAGTTGATGATTATGAAACCTAATAATTTTTATTTGCACTATTAAACAATCAGAATTGAACTACAGAGAGTAAGTACTTTTTAACAATAGCCTATCTCTAACGTTTGAAGTAAGCAAACATCTTCAGTGACTACATCAGTCCTTTAAGCCTACTGTTTATTTAGGACTTTTAATAGGAAAACTAGTTGTCCTGCTTTAGCAGTTCCTAAGCGGTTTCGGACTGTTGTGTGCACAAAACCAAATGAAGAAAACAATCTCTCTACTCCTGCCGATGAAGCCGATGCAGTCAGTAGCTGAGTAGCTACATTTATTATCTTCGCTGGAAGAACAAGTGATTGCGACTTCCACCAGTCCAGTGGTTTTAGTTCATTAACGACGTTATCTGCAAACATGTATTTTTGAAATGGTGCAGATTCACACTTCAATTTCAGCACAGTTGCCACAATGTCATGGTTAGTATTGGCGAGCCACTCCATTGCAGAGTTGATTTCCGCCTCAGATAGTTTTTTCCCTCTGTAGATGGGATGCAAGATATTGGCTAAATAATGTTCTTCTTTTAATGCTTGGTCCTTGCGGTGGTGTATTGCAACCTTTACATTGTTTGAGAGGTTCAAGCGATCTAGCGAACCTTCTAAATCTTTCCAAACTTCTGTGGCATCAGCTATGGTTGCAGTATCTTTCTGCATTTTATCCAACGCAATAGATATTGGCTTTAACCTTTCCAAAAGGTCCTCGGCATTTCTCTTCACACCAAGATTTAATACTTTGCTTCGTATATTAGCATCAATTTTATCCCGATGTGTTTCACAAATGGACACTAATTTTGACCAGTTGTTAATAAACAGTTCCAAGCATTCAGCCAAGGTATTCCATCTAACATCTTGTGGTAGAACCAACTTCAGTCCTCCCATTTCCTTGTAGGTTGCATGTGCAAAATGATTATTGCGGAAATATTTAACAATTTCTACAACATGTTCCTTGACACCCGAAATATGCAGGTCTTTTGCCAAAAGATGCAACAAATGGGCAGAACAACCGTATGTAATGACATTTGTGTCATCCTCATGTGCCAGTTCCGCTCGCATTTTTGCCACATTGCTTGCGTTATCAGTAACTAAGCTCCTTACATTACATCCAAACTGTTCTTGGCATTGGTGAATTGAGTTCTTAGCAATTTCAAGTAAATATTCAGCAGTATGTGAATTTCCAGATGTGTCGATTGTGTCTGTAAGGTAAGTTTTACCATCTTCTGTTGTGACACAAGTGCAAATTATGGGGTCGTTGTGGATGTTGCTCCAACCATCCAAGCTCATGTTAACAACTTTGTCTTTCAAATATTTTGTACAAGCCGCTCTTTCTTTGTCGTATACAGCCTGAAGATGTTTTCCTGAGATATCAAATCCACTTGGTGGTTTGTAGCCTGGTCTTATTCCTTCGATCATTTGTACAAACAATGGGTGTTCAACTAGTCGGAAAGAAAATTGGTTGCAAATATGAATTTAGCAATTAATTCATCAAAATGTTCTTTCTGGCTCGTCGTAGTCTTTAAGAGGAATTTTTCTACACTTTGCAAAGTTTTTTGTTGGGCTGCTTTGTTGAAGTTGTACCCAGATATTGATTGTCACGTGCAGCACAAGCCATACTTGACCCTGAAAGCACAGTAATTAAAAATATAATTCGACTGCGTATTTGAAGAAATATAACGAAAATATTTTGAAACAAACTTTTTGAACAATGTAATGGTCCTCGTCCTATAAGGGCTGTCTCAAAAGTTATGCTACTCAAGTTTCCGGTGAAGTTGCTGTAATACTAGTAATATCAGAGCAACTGAAAAAAATTATGTCACAAAAGTTTTAAAAATGTTTTTTTTTTAAAAAATGGTCAATTTGGCAGACTTCAAAAGTGAATTGTAGCCTACAATAAAAAAAAAAATAGGCGTATACACACTCTTTTATTTTTACTTAACGTTAATCTTCTGTGAAATATTGCCTTAACATAAATTTAAATTCTATACTCCAGAACTAGTGCTAGAAATTTTTCTTTTCATAGACTTTAACCATCCCAGTAAAGCGTCTGTTAAAATAGGTTGTAATTGCCAGACTTACCACTAGTGCTAGGGTCCTGGTGCATAAGAAGCTGTGGGGTTCATTGACATTAGTTGTATCACTATCAACATCTTCATTTCCCTTCTGGTTGCAGTTTTCATAATGTGATTTCAAACGGCAAACAAGTCCTTGGATATCCTTTTGACAGTATTTGCACTTTGCTCTCCCACCTTTCTTTCCAAGCTCTGCTGGCATCTCAACAAAATGAACCCAAATAGGGTCTCTCTTATGACCTGCCATGGCTCACGCAGATCACTTCTGAAGTTTGATTGTTACTACAGCCAAGTACTGCTGACTGACTATCCAACAAGTTTGGGCATGTCAACTGAATGGAAAAAGAAACTGAAACCAAGCTACAGAAAGTGAAACCAAGCTAGAAGTGTGGAGTTAATTGAACAATGATTGAAAGTTTTAGATTTTAATCGTGATTTATATTAAAAAAATCTTTTGATTTAAATCAGTGATTTAAATCATGATTAAAATCACGATTTAAATCGATCTGATTTAAATAGAAAAAAATCATTTGATTTAAATCATGATTTAAATCGTTGATTTAAATCGGCGTGATTTAAATCAATCCACCCTGGTAAGCAGAACCCATCACAAGGACTCAGCAATACCACACTGTCTTTCCATGTAGTGAAAGAAATTAAAACAAGGATTTTTTCATTCACTAACTAAAGTGAAGTCCATGATGTGAAAGAAGATGGCACAAGATTGGCAATGGATGACATAACTGGTTATGTAACATGTGAAAATGATCGTCACTGTTGAAAGATATATATCTTTGTACTGCGTTAGCCAGAAGATAGAAAAATATTTAGACTTGAGAGTCCTCAGTGGCTGGTACCCTTTAATGTTTAAGTGAAAAGATGGTAACAAATTGTAAGCTTTCGAGACTACTCAGGTCTCTTCATCAGGCATAGACTAATACAAAATCTGAAGAATCACATATTTATACACAACACCGCACAGAAATTATGCAATAGATAAGACAAGTGACGTGAAGCAGGACTGTCATTATGGGATATAGAGATGAACATAACTATTGGAACAGTTCATAGATAAGGAGTGAAAGTTTTATTGTCCTCTGATTGGGGTCTGGTTCTGTGTTGTGTGATGCCCTCACAAGTTCTTAGGAACAAATTCCTTAATTGATGTAAAAAGACATAAATCCATGTGACACATTCATTTCTGCATTGAGTGTATGACTACAAGATCCCAGTTACTTTCAGCTGCATCACATCTAATGTGATGTACTTAATTATTTGTACTAAAAGTCCAACTGGAGGTCTATATGTGGGGGAGACGGGGCAAAAGCTTAGAAAAAGGATGAATTCTCATCGCCAAACAAGAGAAAAAAGAATGGATCTACCTGTGGCCAAACATTTTTGTCTCCCTGATCACAGCGCCATGGACATGAAATTACTTGTATTAAATGGCAACTTCAAATCTCAGAGAGACAGAAGGGTCTGGGAGTATAAACTTATGACAACGTTTGACACACTCAGTGCAGGAATGAATGTGTCACATGAATCTGTGTTTCAATATCAACTAAGGAATTTGCTCCTCAGACCTTGTGGGGACATCACAACACAGAATCAGACCTCAATCACAGGACAATAAAACTTTCACACTCCTTATCTATGAACTGTTGCAATATTTATGTTCATCTCTATATCCCATAATGACAGCTCTGCTTCACGTCACTTGTCCTATCTATTGCATTGTTTCTGTGCGGTGTTGTGTATAAATATGTGATTCTTCAGATTCTGTATTAAGCCCCCGTCTCACACAGCGATCTCGCTAGCGAGATCGCTGCTGAGTCACTAGTTTTGTGACGCAGCAGCGATCTCCCCTGCGATATCGCTGTGTGTGACATTCAGCGACGATCAGCCCCCCTGCTGGGTATCGCTGATCGTCGCTGAATGTGCTGGACATTTTTTTGATCGCTGGTCTCCCGCTGGCAGGCACGCATCGCTGCATGTGACAGGCGGGAGACCAGCGATCCGTTGGTAACCAAGGTACACAGCGGGTTTCCAGGCGCAGGGCTGTGCCTAGAAACCCGCTGTGTACCTTGGATACCAGCGCCCTGATGCAGGGAGCTGGTAATCAAGGTACACAGCGGTTTCCAGGCACCACGCAGCACCTGGAAACCCGATGTGTACCTTGGTTACCAGCTTCCTGCATCAAGGCGCTGGTATCCAACGTACACTGCGGGTAACTAAGCGATGTTACCCGCAGTGTCGCTGTGCTGATCGCTGCCTGAGCTGCCTGTTTGGCAGCTCAGCAGCGATAATATAGCGATACACCAGCGATCCTGATCGTTGTCGGGATCGCTGGTGTATCGCTATGTGAGACCCGGGCTTTAGCCTAGCCTGATGAAGAGACCTGAGTAGTCTCGAAAGCTTGCAATTTGTTACCATCTTTTCAGTTAGCCATTAAAAGGTATCAACCACTGAGGACTCTCAATTCTAAATATTCGTCACTATTGGCGAATGTACTCTCCAAAGATTATGCTAGTGAAGAAGTAGACGTGACTTTTCTGCACCTGAGGGTCCATCACTGTCTTTTGTGTATCCAAGAAAACCAAACATTTTAAAAGTAAACAAAAATCAGATATTAATCCCATAACAGGCTGGACATACTCGGACACAAAAGTAAACGGCCATTGTTAGTAAGATCTTGTCCGCAATCTTACATTTCACCCAGGAGAAGGGACAAATTGATGATAAATCATAAAAGCTCAGTGTAAAGACTATTAATTGTTTAAGACTAGCTCATATTTTATGGTTTGATTATTTGATGCATTTTTTGAAAAATGTGTAATAGTTTTTCCAAATATTGCCCATCAAAATTTAGAATTTGAACTCTCAAAAACAAAAAATCAACAAACATATACCGTACTTGTGACATATCAAATTAATGCCTGTACAATTCTGAACAGAATAGTGCCTTCCCCATCTTTATCCTAATTCTAGTCTGAGATATGATAAACAATGTAAAGTCATACAAGCCCAAAATTCGAGCTTTCAAAACTGTAGAAATATATATAAAAAATAACTAATGAACATAAAAATGTAAAACTTATTATTTTTAATTCACTAAAGTAGCACTTCAAAAAACACCAAATAAAATATACTAAAGGTCAGGTAAGGCCTCTTTCACACATCCGTCTTTTTGTATCAGGCATGATCCGTCCTATGCCTGAAGGGACGGATCCGGCGCTGAAACAAAATAACTGATGCAACGGATCCGGTTTTTTGCTGGATCCGACCTGAACTTTTGAACCCAGAAAAAGAGGGTTTATGATGCCCGGAGACACTGGAAAATTTAGTAGTAGTAGTAGTAGTAGTAGTAGTAGTAGTACCTCGATTTCCAGAATCCGGATCAGACTTTTGCCGGATTGCACAAAAGTCTGATCCGGTTCCATTGACTTCTATTGTTTGCGGCTGCCTGATGCACCACTTCAGGCACATCAGGCAGCTCCGGCAAAAAAAAAAAAGTTACATGCTCCGTTTTGTCCGGCCGCCGGAATGTACATTTCCGCCGGATCCGGACAAAAACGGATACAACGCACTGACATCAGGCGCCATCCGGTGCTAATGTAAGTCAATGCAAAAAAAAAAACGCATCCGGCATTACATTTCGCCGGATGAGGTTGGACAAAAAAATGCCGGAGGGCACCGTCAGGCGCACAACGGATGTGTGAAAGAGGCCTAAAAAAAAAATAAATTCAGATCTGGATCACTTAAAATGGAGTGACCCGTAACCAGAAGAATAATTGGGAACTGATCACTGGTGGGGTTTGGTAAACAGCTTAAAAAAGAAATGCAAAAAAAACACTGGCATTTTTTGTTGCATTACCTCTCAAAAGAGGTTATATTTAACCCCTTCCTGACATGTGCCGTACTAGTACGGCGCATGTCGTGTCTACCCCTTTGATGTGGGCTCCGGCGCTGAGCCCACATCTTTTCCGGCACATGTCAGCTGTAATGAACAGCTGACGTGCCCAGAACAGCCGTGGGTGTAATTGAGATCCACGCCCGGCTATTAACCCGTTAAATGCAGCTCAAACTCTGACATGCGACTCCAGCAATTGTGCCAGAAATCCGCCCATCGGTGACCCCCGTCACCGCTGAATTGGCATGACAACCAGAGGTCTCCAGGAGATCTCTATGGTTGTTAATGCCGGATTGCTATGAGCACCAACTGGTGGTCGGCGCTCACAGCAAGTGAGTAATTCTGCTACATACGGGCGATCTGATTATGGTATGTAGCAGAGCTGATCGGGTTATGGTAGCTACTAGTCTAAAGTTTAAATCTCACCCCATTCAAAATAAAATAAAAAAAAAAAAAAGAAATCAAATATACAAATATTTTCTATCGCCAAGTTCAGAATTGCCCGATCAATATAGAAAAAAGAATTGACCCGAACACTAAACAGAGTAACGAGAAAAAAAGTCAAAACGCCAGAATTACGTTTTTTAGGTCACCGCAACATTGCATTAAAATGCAAGAACGGGCAATCAAAAGATCGTATATGAACCAACATGGTATCATTACAAACGTCAGCTCGGCAAGCAAAAAATAAGCCCTCAATTGGAGATGTTACGGGTCTCGGAAAATTAACTTTTTTTAAAAAAAAAAACTTTGGATTTTTTTCTTCACCACTTAAATAAAAAAAGAACCTAGACATGTTTGGTGTCTATGAACTCGTAATGACCTGGAGAATCATGATGGCAGGTCAGCTTTAACATTTGGTGAACGTTATAAGAAAAAAATCCAAAAAAACTTTGTGGAATTGCACTTTTTTTATAAATTTCACCGCACTTAGAATTTTTTTCCTGTTTTTGAGTACACAATATGGTAAAAACAATGGTGTCGTTCAAAAGTACAACTCGTCCCGCAAAAAACAAACCCTCACATGGCCATATTGACAGAAAAGTAAAAATGTTATGGCTCTGGGAAGAAGGGAGCAAAAAACAGAAACGCAAAAACGGAAAAGGGCTCTGTCATGAAGGTGTTAAAGAAAACCTTACACAATATTTTTTTAACATTAAATTGTATATTTCTAAAAATGGCTCAAGGACCTGCTTGCAATGTTTTTTCTTCCACTGCAGTGTGGAGATTATAGGCTTTTGACGTTTAGAGTGTCTAATATGCCAGATTCCCCTTCACCAAGACTCTTCTCTGGGGGCATTTACTTTTTCTTATTTATGATGCTGCCCAATCATAAGAAGGCATTGCTATAGGGGGGGGAAAGCAGATCCCCAATGAGATGGTTAGAACAAGCATTTCTCGTGTGATCTGGTGAGACATGATGGGTCTCACTTGACCGCGCCGACAACTCCTCAGTCTCGTCACTGGGGCCTCATTCAGACGTATGTGTTGTACCCGCTCTTTTTACACAGATACTACATGTACCCATTACAATCCATGCTGCTGCTCATAGGTCCGCGCAAAAGACACAGACGTCCATTTTTTTCCCGGCAGCAGGGATGAAAAGGTCCAGTACGAGTCTGTGGGTTTGTGAAAAACACGTACAACACACGGAAGGCATCTTTGTGCTGTCTGTGTTTAACATGGCAAAGCATCGGAGAAGATTTCTAATTTGTTTATCCATCCATGAAAAGCCCTGATGACACTTGACAGCACAAAGCAGTTTTAGTTAAAAAAAAATGACATATCAAAAAGAGCCAGGTGAAGACACACAATAAAAACGCATGAAAAGTAACCTACCGTAATTTAACGAACTGGTGCACTAATGCTGCAACATCAAAAACGCACCAGATACTTATGGAAACTTCGCTTTACGGCAAGTGCCAACGACCGTGTAAATTGGACGAGTGCTAGCCATGGTTTTTAACAGATAGAGCTGGTACTCATGTTATTCCATGGGGATAGACACGAGTGGTCCGAGGATGGAAGGGGAGGGGGGGGATTCACAGAATGCACAGTTTGCCTCGGAGAATGAAATGGCACTCGCCCACTGATGTCCGTGAAATGGAGTCGACCGCACTCGGATGACATCTGAATGCGATCCAGTTTTCATGGACTGACATAATGGACAAGCTTGAGAAAAAAAATTCTCTCTCCACCCCCGAGAAAGTTGGATCCCACTTTGATTAGAGCAATTGGACTCTCTATCTCAGATGGAGAGAAAGCAATCGTCTATACCTAACCGTAGGCATGTTCACGACGTTTGAAGAAAAACCTCAACCTAAAGTCAAACTTTGTAAACTCCTTGTGGTTTTTAGAGAGTTTCTGCTCCAAACACTCAGCGACAATAAAACAGAAACCTTAAAATGAGCACACTCTTAGGATATACACAAAGTAGCGCTGCAAAACTGCTGCAAAAAACGAACATAATGCACAGCAATGGGAAACCGACGTTGCTGTGCACATGTTCAGCATCTTGCTACTTCTTTTAACTGCTCAAGATTAAGAAACCATGAGGCGGTAGAAAGTAGCACCGTAGTATGCTTATTCTTGCCACCATAGTGTAAAATACAACGGAGCAACTTCAGGCAAATGGTCGGAACAAAGACGATGTGTGCACATACCTGTACCCTTAAAAGAGGACTGTCACCAGCTGAAGAGTGGCCACTTACCCCTCATATTTCAATCCCACTGCTACCCTGAGCATGCCTTGGGTGTGTTTTTATTAAATCTACCATACGGTTCCAGAGATACGGGCCTTTTTATGTAGTGATGATTTTTATGGTCTTTACCAAGAGGGCGTTGCATCCAGGCTAGTAACGCAGAGCAGCCTAAAGACGCATCACCAGAGAATGCTGTGAGCAACGCTCCCTTGGTAAAGCCCTAAAAAATAAAACACTGGATTTATAATACAAAATACACACAAGTCACACTCAGGTGCAGAAGGAATAACAAGAAAAAAGCTGCCACTTTTAACCTAGTGACAGGTCTTCTTTAACATTTTTGCCATATCAACTAAAGATATGACTGAATAGTGCGTCCCATAAGCAAGCTATCGGTATGTAGCTTATATCCAGATACCCCCGTTTTGATAGCAAAATACCTCAGTAAAGTCGGGATTCTTTGATTCTTTTCTGTAAATAAGGGCGGTCCGGAGGGCTGCGTTTTCTCTCCCCCCCCCCCCCCCGCGGCATCTCTTGCGTAGGCCGTCTGTGAATAGCACAGACGGCGTTCTGCTTCCCGCGATTGCGCTTTTCAAATTCCCCCCTGCGCAGTGTGCTTTGCCCAACAGTGGGCAAAGAAGAAAATCATTACAGCGCATGCGCAGCTATTGTCATTCACTTTCTTTGCCCCGGAAGTCGTCCAAGGCAAGCAGTCATTTCCGGGGCAAAGAAAGAGTTGCGCATGTGCTGTAATGATTTTATGCTTTGCCCACTGTTGGGCTAAGCACACTGCGCAGGCGCGGGGGGAATTTGAAAAGCGCAATCGCGGGAAGCAGAACACCGTCTGTGCGATTCACAGACAGCGATACGCAAGAGAAGAGAAGAGAGAAAACGCTGCCCTCCGGACCGGACCGCCCTGATTTACGGAAAAGAATCCCGACTTTACTAAGGTATTTTGCTATCAGGACGTATGATACCTACCGATAGCTTTGTTATGGGACGCACTATTCAGTCATATCTTTAGTTGATATGGCAAAAATGGGTGACAGATTCCCTTTAAATATTATTCATTGGTATACTTAAACAATGTAAAAAAAATGTAAGTCTAAAAATAAGTTAAATTAATCTTTATTCATTTAAACCTGATCAAGTGCTAAACAAATTATTGTATATTCAATGATCAATTCTGGTGTATACGAGAGCCGGCACATTCATGGGTTACAGTTTGTGGTATTTTGCTTTGGAATGACAGACCGATACTTATTCCTGGAGGGGTGCAGACCGGCTTACATACTGAAGACCCCGATTTCTGCGTATACAGCAGCTCATTAGACTCCACTGGCCCCCTGACATACCTCATTATTTTCTGGACACTTGCACAGTGATATCAGGGGGACATGGTCAAAAAAGTGGGAGCCAGACCTGATAATCAGTTTTGTATTTTTATGAAAACTGATGAAGGACTGATATCAGAAAATGAGACCCAATGTTTGAAGAAAAGCCAACTACTGAGTGCAGGAAAGCTTTTATACAACTGGTGACTAACACCTTAGTGACCCTGAGACTTCAGAGAGTGCACACACCAGGACAGAGACCACCACAGTGTGTGCGCATGTGTGGTATCCAAATACACTATATAAGTCTATCACTATACATGTATACAAATAAGTGTGTGTATTTTTAAATATACCACATATCCTCACATCTAATACACGCTCAGTGTCTCAGGGTGAGAGCATGGCACAGGCTCAGTGTCCCGGGTGAGAGCATAGAGCAGGCTCAGTGTCCCAGGGTGATAGCATAGCGCAGGCTCAGTGTCCCAGGGTGACAGCATAGCGCAGGCTGTGTCCCAGGGTGACAGCATAGCACAGGCTCAGTGTCCCAGGGTGACAGCATAGCGCAGGCTGTGTCCCAGGGTGACAGCATAGAGCAGGCTCAGTGTCCCAGGGTGACAGTATAGCGCAGGCTCAGTGTCCCAGGGTGACAGTATAGCGCAGGCTCAGTGTCCCAGGGTGACAGTATAGCGCAGGCTCAGTGTCCCAGGGTGACACATAGCGCAGGCTGTGTCCCAGGGTGACAGCATAGCGCAAGCTGTGTCCCAGGGTGACAGCATAGCGCAAGCTCAGTGTCCGAGGATGACAGCATAGCGCAAACTGTGTCCCAGGTGACAGCACAGCGCAAGCTCAGTGTACCAGGGTGACAGCATAGCGCAGGCTCAGTGTCCCAGGGTGACAGCATAGCGCAGGCTCAGTGTCCCAGGGTGACAGCATAGCGCAGGCTCAGTGTCCCAGGGTGACAGCATAGCGCAGGCTCAGTGTCCCAGGGTGACAGCATAGCGCAGGCTCAGTGTCCCAGGGTGACAGCATAGCGCAGGCTCAGTGTCCCAGGGTGACAGCATAGCGCAGGCTCAGTGTCCCAGGGTGACAGCATAGCGCAGGCTCAGTGTCCCAGGGTGACAGCATAGCGCAGGCTCAGTGTCCCAGGGTGACAGCATAGCGCAGGCTCAGTGTCCCAGGGTGACAGCATAGCGCAGGCTCAGTGTCCCAAGGTGACAGCATAGCGCAGGCTCAGTGTCCCAGGGTGACAGCATAGCGCAAGCTCAGTGTCCCAGGGTGACAACACAGCGCAGGCTCAGTGTCCCTGGGTGACAACACAGCGCAGGCTCAGTGTCCCAGGGTGACAGCATAGCGCAGGCTGTGTCCCAGGGTGACAGCATAGAGCAGGCTCAGTGTCCCAGGGTGACAGTATAGCGCAGGCTCAGTGTCCCAGGGTGACAGTATAGCGCAGGCTCAGTGTCCCAGGGTGACAGTATAGCGCAGGCTCAGTGTCCCAGGGTGACACATAGCGCAGGCTCAGTGTCCCAGGGTGACACATAGCGCAGGCTCAGTGTCCCAGGGTGACACATAGCGCAGGCTGTGTCCCAGGGTGACAGCATAGCGCAGGCTGTGTCCCAGGGTGACAGCATAGAGCAGGCTCAGTGTCCCAGGGTGACAGCATAGCGCAGGCTCAGTGTCCCAGGGTGACAGTATAGCGCAGGCTCAGTGTCCCAGGGTGACACATAGCGCAGGCTCAGTGTCCCAGGGTGACAGCATAGCGCAGGCTCAGTGTCCCAGGGTGACAGCATAGCGCAGGCTCAGTGTCCCAGGGTGACAGCATAGCGCAGGCTCAGTGTCCCAGGGTGACAGCATAGCGCAGGCTCAGTGTCCCAGGGTGACAGTATAGCGCAGGCTCAGTGTCCCAGGGTGACACATAGCGCAGGCTCAGTGTCCCAGGGTGACAGCATAGCGCAGGCTCAGTGTCCCAGGGTGACAGCATAGCGCAGGCTCAGTGTCCCAGGGTGACAGCATAGCGCAGGCTCAGTGTCCCAGGGTGACAACATAGCGCAGGCTCAGTGTCCCAGGGTGACAACATAGCGCAGGCTCAATGTCCCAGGGTGGCAGGATAGCACAGGCTCAGTGTCCCAGGGTGGCAGGATAGCGCAGGCTCAGTGTCCCAGGGTGGCAGGATAGCACAGGCTCAGTGTCCCAGGTGGCAGGATAGCGCAGGCTCAGTGTCCCAGGGTGGCAGGATAGCGCAGGCTCAGTGTCCCAGGGTGGCAGGATAGCGCAGGCTCAGTGTCCCAGGGTGGCAGGATAGCGCAGGCTCAGGGTCCCAGGGTGACAACATAGCGCAGGCTCAGTGTCCCAGGGTGAGAGCAGGTGTCACCTTTAAACCCAGCCAGGACTATTTCTGTAGTGAAGTGTCCCACACGCCCCACGGTTTGATGTAACCAGGTAAGCTAGCAGCAGCGGTCACCAACCACTCGTACAGCAGCGGTCACCCACCACTCGTACAGCAGCGGTCACCCACCACTCGTACAGCAGCGGTCACCCACCACTCGTACAGCAGCGGTCACCCACCACTCGTACAGCAGCGGTCACCCACCACTCGTACAGCAGCGGTCACCCACCACTCGTACTCACAGTGTAGGCTGCGCACCAGGGACTCATCCCCGCCGTACGAGGCGCTCTCTGGCCGCTGCCGGGAAGTGCTCCGCTCCTGTCCCTGTGCCGTCGCTTCCTTTCACTTTCTCGGAGCCCTCCTGACGTGTCTATGGCCGCTCCTCCTCTAGCCCTGAGAGCCTTCCTCCTCCTCCGGATCATCTGACCCTCCACAGAACGAGGACAGGGCGGTCATTCTTGTGCGCACATCTCCAGTCTGTGAGCCCGGCGGCACGGCGAAGCGCCACTGTCTGCTGCTCTCCGTCACATGGCGGGAGGACAGAGCTCCAGCCTCCCGTCCTGTGAGGTGGATATATACAGGTCATGTATGCGCTACATAATGGCGTGTGTATGACGCTGTAGGTCAGTGGTGTGGCCCCTGAGCCCCCGGCCCTTCCTGCCCCCACATACACGTCGTTTCCCACTTTATTAGGCTATGTGCACACGTTCAAGATTTTTCGCTGTTTTTTAGCGTTTTTGCGGCGGTTTTCTGCCGCAAAAACGCTTAAAAAACCCATGCATTATTAAGCATCATATTATTAGAATGCATTCCGCAATTTTTGTGCACATGCTGCGTGTTTTTCTGTGAAAAAAACGCATTGCGGAAAAAAAACGCAGCATGTTAATTCTTTTTCCGGAATCGTGGCGATTCCGCCGCCATAGGAATGCATTGAACCGCTTACTTTCCGCATGTGGCTGTGCCCACCATGCACATAGTGAGCAGTTCATGTGCGGATGGTACCCAGGGTCTGGAGGAGAGGAGACTCTCCTCCAGGCCCTGGGTACCATATTCCTGTTAAAATAATAAAATAAAAAATCGTGATATTCTCACCTTCCGGCGGCCCCCGCAGCTTTCCTGGTCCTCAGCGACGCTCCCGTCCAATCCCGTTCCCAGTGATGCCTTGCGAGAATCACCCCAGATGACGTAGCGGTCTCGCGTGATGCTACGTCATCTGGGTCATTGTCGCTAAGCACGCCTGGGAACGGGATTGGCCAGGAGCGTCGCTGAGGAGAGGGAAAGCTGCGGGGCCGCCGGAAGATGAGAATAGCACGATTTAGTTTTAACCTTAGATCTTTTTACTATTGATGCGGCATAGGTGGCATCAATAGTAAAAAGGTGGTTACACTTGTCAAACACTATGCATAACTAGTGTGACCAACCTGTCAATCAGTTTTCCAGGCGATGCTACAGATCGCTTGGAAAACACATTCTGCAAGCTAATTACTCTTGCAAAACGCTCGTTTTTAGCGGGAATACGCATACCAGTAAAATGCAGATTTCCCTCGGCAGGGAGGTGCGGGATTGCCGTGGAAATTTCCGTGGCAATTCTGATACGTGTGCACATATCCTAGCTATGCCGTCAATACGTAAAGAGAACCTGTCCGCAGGATTTTACTACAGGTACAGACGGCCATGTCAGCGCTGTCACACGGATTAAAATGATTCCTCAGGTGAAGAAATCCACTTTGCAGATTTTCTTTAATCCTTATTTGAAGTTTCCTTGTATTCATGTCGTCCTGCATTGGGTGGGCCTGTGGTGGGGTTTCCAGCTTTGTTCCATCCCCCGCGCTGTATCTGGATGTATTTTCATTGACATTTACTTTTTTGTGCCGGGCCGGTCCTAGCTGCGGGCGGCATGTGTGCACATTGAGCTCTTAGAAGTCTTCAGGAAAAATGGCGTCAGCTGCACATGTGTAGACTGCTCTGTGCCACTAGCACCATTTTACTGGCGCCCACCATTAGTTCAATCTGTGCAAGCACCGCCCGCAGCTAGGACAAGGCCCGCACAAAATTTTAAATGAAGAATACAGCCGATTCACCAATTCTGGCATAAAGTTTTGAAAAGTCGCTGTGTTTTGGTGCAACACAAGGCAGCACTAGAATGTTGCATCTTTTGTCATTCTCACAACATCACAACAATATGTAAGAGTTATAGGGAAGTGCACGTCACTTGTCTGATACTCCTGATTCATTACACCATGTTCCAAATTATTATGTAAATTATATTTTTCTCTGATTTTCCTAAGTGGTCGGTGCAAATGACAGTCAGTCTAATAAAAGTCATCACCCGTTAGAGTATACATCGAATTTTATTGAAGAAACCTCCCAATGATAACAGTATAATCTCCAAAATGGAAAAAAAAAATCAAAATTCACTGTTCCAAATTATTAGGCACAGTAGAATTTCTGAACATTTGATCTGTTGTAAAGAACTGAAAATGCTCATTTGTGGAATTTGCAGCATTAGGAGGTCACAATCACTGAACAAAAGAGCTACTTAACTCCAAAACATCCTAACAGGCCAAGTTACATGTTAACATAGGAACCCTTCTTTGATATCACCTTCACAATTCTTGCATCCATTGCATCCATTGAACTTGTGAGTTTTTGGAGAGTTTCTGCTTGTATTTCTTTGCATGAAGTCAGAATAGCCTCCCAGAGCTGCTGTTTTGATGTGAACTGCCTCCCACCCACATAGATCTTTTGCTTGATGATACTCCAAGGCTGTGGTTCCACGGTCCGGAACCACAGCGCTTTGGACGGAGCGGAAATTCCGCTCCGTCTAAGCCCCGCCCCCTTTATGACGCGCGATCTTTCCGGAGGTGTTCAGGACACCTCCGGAACACCTCCGGAAAGAGCGCAGGGCTACATAGCCCTGTGTTAATTCTGTTGCGGCGACGCACCATCGCCGCAATACGCGAGGACATGCTGCGGTCTAAAAAGACGCGCCGCATGTCCGTTTACGCAGGTCTGCCACCTGCGTATTGTTACGCATAGTGGAGACGGGATTTCTTGAAATCCCCTCCACTATGCTGTAACATCTGGACGCTGCGTGTTTGGCGCTGCGCCAGCGCACAGCGCCAAACACGCAGCGTTTCCTGACCGTGGAAACTCACCCCAAAGGTTCTCTATAGTGTTGAGGTCAGGAGAAGATGGTGGCCACACCATGAGTTTATCTTTATATGCCCATAGCAGCCAATGAATCAGAGGTATTCTTTGTAGCATGAGATGGTGCATTGTCATGCATGAAGATGATTTTGCTCCTGAAGACACGTTTCTGCTTTTTATACCATGGAAGAAAGTTGTCAGTCAGAAACTCTATATACTTTGCAGAGGTCATTTTCACACCTTCAGGAACCTTAACCCCTTCACCCCCAAGGGTGGTTTGCACGTTAATGACCGGGCCAATTTTTACAATTCTGACCACTGTCTCTTTATGAGGTTATAACTCTGCAACGCTTCAACGGATCTTCGCGATTCTGAGATTGTTTTCTCGTGACATATTGTACTTCATGTTAGTGGTAAAATTTATTCGATATAACTTGCGTTTATTTTTGAAAAACGCAAATATGGCGAAAATTTTGAAAATTTTGCAATTTTCAAACTTTGAATTTTTATTCCCTTAAAACAGAGAAATATGTCACACAAAATAGTTAAGAAATAACATTTCCCACATGTCTACTTTACATCAGCACAATTTTGGAACCAAAATTTTGTTTGTTAGGAAATTATAAGGGATAAAAGTTGACCAGCGATTTCTCATTTTTACAACAAAATTTACAAAGCCATTTTTTTTAGGGACCACCTCACATTTGAAGTCACTTTGAGGGGTCTATATAGCAGAAAATACCAAAAAGTGACACCATTCTAAAAACTGCACCCCTCAAGGTACTCAAAACCACATTCAATAATTTTATTAACCATTCAGTTGCTTCACAGGAGCTGAAGCAACGTGGAAGGAAAAAATGAATATTTAACTTTTTAGCCATAAAAATGATCTTTTACAAACTTTTTTTTATTTTCACAAGGGTAAAAGGAGAAAATGGACGGATAACGTTGTTGTACAATTTCACCTGAGTATGCCGATACCCCATATGTGAGGGAAACCACTGTTTGGGCACACGGCAGAGCTCGTAAGGGAAGGAGCGCCGTTTGACTTTTTCAATCTAAAATTGGCTGGAATTGAGATTGGATGCCATGTCGCGTTTGGAGAGCCCCTGATGCATCTAAACAGTGGAAACCCCCCACAAGTGACACCATTTTGGAAACTAGACCCCCTAAGGAACTTATGTAGATCTGTTGTGAGCACTTTGAACCCCCAAGTGTTTCACAAAAGTTTATAATGCCTGGGTGTGAAAAGAAAAACCAATTTTCCACAAAAATGATTTTTTAGTCCCAAATTTTTGATTTTTCCCAAGGGAATTGGACCCCAAAAGTTGTTGTCCAATTTGTCCTGAGTACGCTGATACCCCATATGTGGGGGGGAACTGTTTGGGCACACAGCAGGGCTTGGAAAGGCAGTAGTCATGTTTTTGAATGCAGACGTTGATGGGGGTCATGTTCCGTTTGCAGTGCCCCAGATGTGCCTAAACAGTGGAAACCCCCACAAGTGACCCCATTTTGGAAACTAGACCCCCTAAGGAACTTATCTAGATCTTTGGTGAGCACTTTGAACCCCCAAGTGCTTCACACAAGTTTATAATGCCCGACATGAAAATAAAAAATCCTATTTTTTTCCCACAAAAATTATCTTTTAGGGTGAGTTTCCACGGTCAGGAAACGCTGCGTGTTTGGCGCTGTGCGCTGGCGCAGCGCCAAACACGCAGCGTTCAGATGTTACAGCATAGTGGAGGGGATTTCAAGAAATCCCGTCTCCACTATGCGTAACAATACGCAGGTGGCAAACCTGCGTAAACGGACATGCGGCGCGTCTTTTCAGACCGCAGCATGTCCTCGCGTATTGCGGCGACGGTGCGTCGCCGCAACATAATTAACACAGGGCTATGAAGCCCTGCGCTCTTTCCGGAGGTGTTCCGGAGGTGTCCTGAACACCTCCGGAAAGATCGCGCGTCAGAAAGGGGCGGGGCTTAGACGGAGCGGAATTTCCGCTCCGTCCAAAGCGCTAAGGTTCCGGACCGTGGAACCATAGCCTAAGTCACTAATTTTTTATTTTCCCATGGGTTACAGGAGAAATTGGAACCCAAAAGTTGTCCAATTTGTCCTGAGTACGCTGATACCCCATATGTGGGGGGGAACCACTGTTTTGGCACACGGCAGAGCTCAGAAT
Organism: Oophaga sylvatica; assembly: GCA_033576555.1. Classification (NCBI taxonomy): domain Eukaryota; kingdom Metazoa; phylum Chordata; class Amphibia; order Anura; family Dendrobatidae; genus Oophaga; species Oophaga sylvatica. The sequence goes on from JARQOD010005575.1 coordinate 27,377, forward strand.
GGAAGGAGCGCCATTTGACTTTTTCCAACCAAAATTGGCTGGAATTGAGATTGGACGCCATGTTGCATTTGGAGAGCCCCTGATGTGCCTAAACAGTGGAAACCCCCCACAAGTGACCCCATTTGGGAAACTAGACCCCCTAAGGAACTTATCTAGATCTTTGCTGAGCAATTTGAACCCCCAAGTGCTCCACACAAGTTTATAACGTAGAGCCGTAAAATTAAAAAATCATATTTTTTCCACAAAAATGATCTTTTCACCCCAATTTTTATTTTCCCAAGGGTAACAAGACTCCAAAAGGTATTGTACAATCTGTCCTGAGTACGCTGATACCCCATATGTGGGGGTAAACCACTGTTTGGGTGCATGGTAGAGTTTGGAAGGGAAGGAGCGCCGTTTGACTTTTTCAAAGCAGAATTGCCTGGATGCCATGTCGTGTTTGGAGAGCTCCTGATCTGCCTAAACAGTGGAAACCCCAGACAAATTACACCATTTTGGAAACTAGACCCCTCAAGGAACTTATACCTAAAAAGAAAGAAGGTTTTACTACCATAAAAAAATTCCTTTATTGAAAATTATTTTAAAATATATTCTTTGTTTTAAAAATACATATCATATTAAGGGAACAACTATACAACAGAATATACGACTTAAACAGCCTTCAGTAGGGTATATAGATATTAGCAGATATTAACAATGAACTATTTTATCAAGATAATGCTGCCTAGTTTATGGTATCCCACCTATAGTGCAGTACAGCAATATATAATAGTTCACATTGCAGGTCTCATATTTATTTCTTTTTTGGTATATTTAATTTGGAAGTGCCGAATAACTAGGCAATTAATTATATATGATTGTAGCCCTCAAGGAACTTATCTAGATGTGTGGTGAGCACTTTGAACCCCGAAGTGCTTCACAGAAGTTTATAACGTACAGCCGTAAAAATAAAAAATCCTTTTTTTTTTTTTCAAAAATGATTTTTTCGCCCCCAATATTTTATTTTCACAAGGGTAACAGGAGAAATTGGACCCCAAAAGTTGTTGTCCAATTTGTCCTGAGTACGCTGATACCCAATATGTGGGAGAAAACTACTGTTTGGGCACACGTTGGGGCTCGGAAGGGAAGTAGTGACGTTTTGGATTGCAGACTTTGATGGAATGGTCTGGGGGCTTCATGTCGCATTTGGAGAGCCCCTGATGCGCCTAAACAGTGGAAACCCCCCACAAGTGACCCCATTTTGAAAAATAGACCCCACAAGGAACTTATCTAGATGTGTGGTGAGCACTTTGAACCCAAAGTGCTTCACAGAAGTTTATAACGTACAGCCGTAAAAATAAAAATCCTTTTTTTTTTTTACAAAAATGATATTTTCGCCCCCAGTTTTTTATTTTCCCAAGGGTAACAGAAGAAATAGGATAAATTGCACAATAACTCTTGGGGTCCAGAGTACGCTGATACCCCATATGTGGGGTTAAACTACTGTTTGGGCGCATGGCAGAGCTCAGAAGTGAAGGAGCACCGTTTGACTTTTTCAACGCAGAATTGGCTGGAATTGAGATCAGACGCCATGTCACATTTGGAGAGCCCCTGATGTGCCTAAACAGCAGAAACCCCCCAATTCTATCTCCAACCCTAACCCCAACACACCCTAACCCTAGTCCCAACCCTAACCACAAACCTAACCCTAACACACCCCTAACCCTAATCCCAACCCTAACCCTAATCCTAACTTTAGCGCCAACCCTAACCCTAACTTTAGCCGCAACCCTAACGGGAAAATGGAAATAAATACATTTTTTAAATTGTATTATTTTCCCTATCTAAGGGTGTTATAAAGGGGGTTTGATTTACTATTTATAGCGGGTTTTTATGATTGGCAGCTGTCACGCTGAAAGACGCTTTTTATTGCAAAAAATAGTTTTTGCATCACCACATTTTGAGAGCTATAATTTTTGCATATTTTGGCCCACAGAGTCATGTGAGGTCTTATTTTATTTTTTGCGGTACGAGTTGACGTTTTTATTGGTACCATTTTTGAGCACGTGACATTTTTTGATCGCTTTTTATTTCGATTTTTGGGAGGTTAGAATGAACAAAAATCAGCAATTCATGAATTTCTTTTGGGGGAGGCGTTTATACCGTTCCACGTGTGGTAAAATTGATAAAGCAGTTTTATTCTTCGGGTCAGTACGATTACGGCGATACCTCATTTATATCATTTTTTTATGTTTTGGCGCTTTTATAGAATAAAAACAATTTTATATAAAAAATTATTATTTTTGCATCGCTTTATTCTGCCAGCTATAACTTTTTTATTTTTTTCGCTGATGATGCTGTATGGCGGCTTGTTTTTTTGCGGGACAAGATGACGTTTTCAGCGGTACCATGTTTATTTATATCGGTCTTTTTGATCGCGTGTTATTCCACTTTTTGTTCGGTGGTATGATGATAAAGCATTGATTTTTTGCTTTGTTTTTTTTTTTTTTTTTTAAGGGGTTCACTAAAGGAGTTAACTAGTTAGACATTTTTATAGGGGGGGTTGTTACGGACGCGGCGATACCAAATATGTGTACTTTTATTGTTTTGTTTTTTTTATTTACAGGAAAAAATGAATTTTTTGGGGAATATTTTTTTTTTTTAATTTATTTTGGAATTTTTTTTAAAACATGTTTATTTTTATTTTTTTAACTTTATTACTTTGTCCCAGGGTGGGACATCACTGTAAAATGTCAGATCGCTGGTGTGACAGTGTGCACAGCACTCTGTCACACCAGTGATTGCTCTGGCACTGCTGCAGGCTTCTCAGTGCCTGCTATCAGCAGGCACTGAGGAAGCCGCCTCCCTGCAGGACCCGGCGGCCATCTTGGATCCGGGGTCCTGCAATGAGGAGAGTCCCTCGGAACAGCGCAGAGGGACTGAGGCTGAAGAGAGGAATAAAGTTAATTTCCTCTGGGCGGTGGCCGCACTGCTTCAGAACAGTAGTAACCAGAGAAACCACATGGCTGCAGGTTAGTAGCGGTTTTTGACATGACAAGTTCCCTTTAGGAGGCGTAACACAATTTATAGTGTTGAGACCAAAGGGACCCCCTCCGATCACCAGAGCGAGGGACTCTGGGCCTTTGTTCACTCTAAGCACTTTGAGTAGAAGAAATAGCCCAGCAGACAGTACACGCCTTGCCGCTATTGGCTATGGTAGCACAGACCTGAAGGGAAACTCAAAGCTCATGGGCTCTAATGCAAAATCTCCAAAAGAGAACAACTATCATGTGTTTTTAATAGTACTTTGGGTCACGACTTTCCCCCTTCTAAATCTTTTCAGAGGGGTTCATCAGCAGAGCTTTGAGGGGTAGATACTGGTCGGCAATAATGGTCTGAGTTTATCATGCCACTTTAGCCTCGGTAGGGAGTGCGGTGAGCCATCCACACGTTATGCACATCTCCTATAGTGCGCAGGAAGGTGACCTTTTATCACTACTTTCGCGACCTTGCGCCTTGAGGACCGTGTCATCAATATTCATGTGACCGAGCGCCCTAGCGAATTACTGATACCTTTGAGACCATAGCATCATTCAAGTACACCCGAAAGACATCTCCATCGGCGCAACATCACCTCCCGCGATGAGACACTAGTAAGGTGTGTATCGCTTATACCCGTGTGACCTCTTTCCTAAGGTACCTATGTATTTATAGCCTATTTGTTTCACTTGTACATGTCACTTTATTCTAATAGGTTATAATGGTATTTAGGCCACGTTCATACATTCAGTATTTGGTCAGTATTTTACTTTAATATTTGTAAGCAAAAACCAGGAGTGGGTGATAAATACAGAAGTGGGGACGTGTTTCTATTATACTTTTCCTTTGATTGTTCCACTCCTGGTTTTGGCTTAGGCTACTTTCACACATCAGTTTTTTTGTGTCAGGCATAATCCGTCGAATACCTGAAAGGACGGATCCGGCGCTGATTTTGTAAAAACTGATGCAACGGATTAGTTTTGTTGCTGGATCCGAGCTGAACTTTTCAACCCGGAAAATGCAGGTACGCATGTCCGGACCGAGGAGAGAGAGAGAGAGACCTTGGTTTCCAGAATCCGGATCAGTCTTTTGATGGATTGCACAAAACACTGATCCGGCACCTTAGACTTGTATTATTTCCGGCCGCCTGATGCGCCGCTTCAGGCGATATCAGGCGGGTCCGGAAAAAAAAAAAACGTTGCAGTGACCGTGTTGTCCGGCCGCCGTAATGTACATTTCCGCCGGATCCGGACAAAAACAGATGCAACGCAATGACATCAGGCGCGATCCAGCGCTATTGAAAGTCAATTACAAAAAACCGCATCCGGTACCGGATCCGTTTTTTTAACATCACGCTGGATCGCGCCTGACGTAAAAAAACTAATGTGTGAAAGAGGCCTTAATCAGAGGAGCAGTATAATAGAAACACGTCAACACTTCTGCATTTCTCACCCACTCCTGGTTTTGACTTACAAATACCGAACCTGGCTTTAGATATATAATTTGCATCTGTCTACGGGACCATATTTTCTATCATTCTCAGCATTTGACAAACCAGTGTTTATATATGCGGTAAGATATTATTGATCATGAATAGCAGCTTATGAGTATGTGATTAAGCAGTGCTAATCTCCACGTCAAAGAGGCAGAAACCAAACTTGATGGACCCCATTGTAAGTGTTTTGAGGTACATTGGGTGCTTGTGGATCTGGCAGAGCATCAGGACTTTTCATTATAAATGAAGCTACAGTGTTACAGTAACTTAGGCTAAGAAGTCAGGGAAATAGTATACATTTGCAGTATAGAGTCTGAACACATCTTCCTCTGGTGATCACTGCAGAACTCCAGGGATTGACACTGATCACTGCGCAGCCTTCCTGTACAGTACATGTTTCAGATATGTCAATAATTAGCAACAGTATACCACTATTTACTGAATTGCTTCCTTTACTGTCATCACTTCTGTAAACTCAGTGAGCAGAATACAGGCATGAGTAATAGCGCACAGAGGGTACTGAGAATACCATCACCCCTCTCACATACACTACTGGTCACTGAACTATAGGATACATTTGTTCTTGACATTACACACCTTAGTTACAAGTAAGTAAGCATTGAGTTCAGTGATCCTGAAGTCCTCACTGATATGCAATTTCTTTGTAATTGGTAGGTGGTCATACTTTGTGACATGTACCCTTCAATGCTATCCCTGGCCAGCAGCATTCTTGGCTATCAGTTGTGCAGGGTTGTTACTATAGCATAGCCCAATTCACTTAAATGGAATCATGTCTCCCTTCTAAAATTAACATATACTTACCTACCATCCCGGCACCATTCCAACGATGTCGGCTCTGGTGCTCAGGTGACGATTGTTATGCCACGTAAGCACTGTAGCATTGGCTGCTATTAGGCCGGGTGCCCACGATCCAGAACTAGAAGTGCTTTGGACGCATCATATGTTCGTTGCGTCCAAAGTGCTGCCTTATATTGAACGCAGGTAAATCCGCATATGTGTAAGAGGTGTGCAGAGGCTAGTTTATGCGCCGCTCGCCTTGCACGTGTTCCTATGTCCCTGTTAAGCTGATATATCTCATATGTCTTATGATGTTAAAATGTGTATTGTAATGTACTTATGTTTATGTGTTGAGGAGATATAGGGAAAGTGTAGGATTTAGACAGTAGGGGGAGCACAATAGAATAGTATACAATAGTATAAGGAATTAGTTAGACCAATAGGATTAGGCTAGTTAGGAGGGCCTAAGAGAGAGTAGTTGCGGGGAGCTTCCTGGAGTTAGGGAGTTGAGTGTTAAGCTGGAGCAGAGACAGCAGCAGAGTCTGGGAACGTTTAAGCCAAGGAGCCCAGCGGTCCAGGGCCTCAGAGCTGACAGTCACACACAGTGGAGGAATATCTAGGCAGCATAATAATGGTAGCTAACTTTGTGGGAACCACCCTTAATGTCCGAGGCTACGGCCTGGTAAGGAATGGAAGAGCCATCCTTCAACTTCACCATTGAAGAGGGAAGCGGACGGGGAACTCCTGAAGCGAGTTAGTTTGTCCTCACCGGAAGCTGCGGCAGCGGCAGACTCAGGGAATATTCATGGAGGAGAAAGGGACAGTACAGGCAACGGAATGAGGATACTCTCTGATGAATCTTGTGCTGTTTCTGTGACTAAACTAGAGCTGAGTAAAAGTGTTCTGTTGAAAATGAATCTGGACTTAGACTATTATTGTGTGCTGCTAAAAGGAAAGGATGCCCAGCCTTGTGAAGTGGACCTCAACTCACACGTGAGTGGACTGCAATGTGCTAACATTACGGAGGGTCAGGGTGTGCCAGAATTGGCACTGTTACCCACGACTACTACAACCCTGGCCCCCTGCTTCATATGTTCACTGAATCATAGAGATTTACCGCATTCAATACATTTCTATTATTGTAATTTCTCTTGTGGAGATTAGTGTCTCTGCAAGAGAAATTGACATGCTGCGGTCTTGATAGACACAGGTGATCCGCAGGCAACTATTGTTACGCTCGCGCCCTAACTGGTTGGCGCGAGCATGGAGGTTGTAGCCCCACTGTGCCACAAACCAGACTACCCTGGAAGGGGCGTGACTAACCGAACCACATGCTGAAAGAACAAAGGCACCAACTCGGAGGAGGAAGGCAACTCAGGTAATGGCACAAGATGTATCATCTTGGAAAACCTATCACAGATTACCCAGATAACGGTCATTCTCTGAGAGACAGGAAGGTCAGAAATAAAATCCATAGAAATATGGGTCCTTGGCCTCTTGGGTACAGGTAATGGCATTAACAAACCACTAGAACGAGAGCAAGGCTTGGAACGAGAGCAAGTCCCACAGGACTGCACAAAGTCCCTGACGTCACGAGACAAAGTAGGCCACCAAAAGGAGCGACTCACCAAGTCTCGTACCAAAAATCCCGGGATGATCAGCCAACGCGGAACAATGAATCTCAGACATCACACTCTTTTTCCACTGGTCTGGAACAAACAACTTCCCAACAGGGCAGCGCTCAGGTTTATCCTCCTGACACCCTTCCAGAGTCAGTCTCAAATTGGGCGAAATGGAAAGAACCACACCCTCTTTCAAAATAACAGCGGGATCAGATAACTCAGGAGAATCTGCAAAGAAACTCCTCAAGAGGGCATCCGCCTTGACATTCTTAGTGCCAGGAAGAAAAGAAACCACAAAATTAAAACGTGTGAAAAACAAGGCCCACCTGGCCTGTCTAGGATTAAGTCGCTTGGCTGTTTCGAGATAAACCAGGTTCTTATGGTCCGTGAGGACCACCACCTGATGTTTGCTCCTTCCAGCCAATGTCTCCACTCTTCAAAGGCCCACTTCATGGCCAATAACTCCCGATTACCCACGTCATAATTACGTTCAGTTGGAGAAAATTTTCGAGAGAAAAAGGCACAAGGGTTACTCTTAGAGGTCTCTGGATCCCTTTGGGACAAAACGGCACCTGCCCCAATCTCAGAGGCATCAACCTCCACCTGAAACGGCAGAGAAACATCAGGCTGCCGTAGAACAGGAGCAGAAATTAATCTCTGCTTAAGTTCCTGAAACGCAGAAACTGCCTCAGGAGGCCAGTTCACCACATCGGAACCCTTTTTGGTCAAATCAGTCAATGGTTTAACAATACCAGAGAAATTACCAATAAATTTACGATAAAAATTGGCAAAACCCAAAAATCTCTGAAGAGCCTTCAATGAAGTAGGTTGAACCCAATCACAGATGGCCTGAACCTTAACCGGGTCCATTTCAACAACAGACGGAGACAAAATGAATCCCAGAAATGAGATCTTCTGTACGCCAAAAAGACACTTTGATCCCTTCACATACAGTGCATTCTCTCTCAAAATCTGGAACACAGTCCGAACATGTTTCACATGAGAGTCCCAGTCATTGGAAAAAATCAAGATATCATCCAAATAAACAATCAGAAATTTATCCACAAAATCCCTGAAAATATCATTCATGAAGGATTAGAAGACGGAAGGGCATTAGTAAGCCCAAAAGGCATCACTAGGTACTCAAAATGCCCCTCTGGGGTATTAAACGCCGTCTTTCATTCATCCCCGTGCTTAATGCGAATAAGGTTATACACCCCCCTGAGGTCAAGCTTGGTAAACCAACTAGCACTTTTCACTCTGGAAAATAGTCAGAAATCAAAGGTAATGGATATTGATATTTAACAGTGATCTTATTCAGGAGGTGATAATCAATACACGGCCTCAATGAACCATCCTTTTTGGCCACAAAGAAAAAACCAGCCCCCAAGGGTGAAGAGGATGGTCTGATATGACCCTTCTCCAATGACTCCTTGATATAAGATCGCATAGCATCGTGTTCAGGTACAGATAAATTAAAAAGGCGACCTTTAGGAAATTTACCACCAGGCACTAATTCAATAGCGCAATCATAACTCCTGTGAGGGGGCAAGGATGCAGATTTACTTTCACTAAACACATCAGAAAAATCTGTCAAAAAGTCAGGGACATCCTGAGACTGGGGAGTGTCAGTATTAACACATTGGCAGCCCCAACTGGTCGCAGACACAGATTTCCAATCCAAAACAGAATTATGAGACTGTAACCAAGGGAAACCTAGTACAATAATGTCATGCAGATTATGCAGCACCAGAAATTTGCAACTGTCCTGATGATCTGGTTCAACCCTCATTATCACCTGAGTAGAAAATTGGGGTTTATTCTCCGCCAAAGGGGTAGAATCAATGCCTAGTAGGGGAATAGACTTCCGCAGGGGTATCATGGGAAACCCACAGTGTTTGGCAAAGTCAAAATCCATCAGGTTAATAGCTGCTCCTGAATCAACAAAATCCTGAGCAGAAAATGTGGACAGGGAGCAAATCAGGGTAAGGCCTCTTTCACACATCCGTTGTGCGCCTGACGGCGCCCTCAGGCATTTTTTTGTCCAACCGCATCCGGCGAAATGTAATGCCGGATGCGTTTTTTTTTGCATTGACTTTCATTAGCGCCGGATGGCGCCTGATGTCAGTGCGTTGTATGCGTTTTTGTCCGGATCCGGCGGAAATGTACATTCCGGCGGCCGGACACAATGCAGCATGTAAAGTTTTTTTTTATTTTTGCCGGAGCTGCCTGATGTGCCTGAAGCGGCACATCAGGCGGCCGGAAACAATAGAATTCAATGGAACCGGGTCAGACTTTTGTGCAATCCGGCAAAAGTCTGATCCGGATTCTGGAAATCGAGGTCTACTACTACTACATTTTCCAGTGTCTCCGGGCATCAGAAACCCTCTTTTTGTGGGTTCAAAAGTTCAGGTCGGATCCAGCAAGAAAACGGATCCGTTGCATCAGTTTTTTTGTTTCAGCGCCGGATCCGTCCCTTCAGGCATAGGACAGATCATGCCTGATACAAAAAGACGGATGTGTGAAAGAGGCCTAACAGTCAACAGAAATTTAGTCTGAACACTACCCAAGACAACTGAGCGTGCAAATCGTCTTCCCCGCTTAGGGCAGACAGAAATAGCATGGGAAGCGTCACCACAGTAGAAACATAACCCATTGCGCTTACAAAACTCATGACGCTGAGCCCCAGAAGTCACTCCATCACACTGCATGGGCTCAGGAGCTGGCTCACAAGGCAACACTATCTCACGCATACCTCTGCGCTCACGCAAACGTCTGTCAATTTGAATAGCCAAAGACAGAATCATTGAGACCAGAGGGAACAGGGAATCCCACCATAACGTCCTTTACTTTTTCTTACAGACCCTTTTGAAAAAGGGCTGCCAAAGCATCATCATTCCATTTGGTCAGGACTGCCCACTTTCGAAATTTCTGACAGTACAATTCAGCGTCTTCAAGACCCTGATTTAATGCCAACAAGATCTTTTCAGCTTGATCAGTGACATTAGGTTCATCGTACAATAACCCCAGAGCCTGAAAAAATACATCAATATCATTCAAAACAGGATCCCCAGGTGTCAGGGAAAAAGCCCAATCCTGAGGGTCGCCGCGCAGCAGGGAGATGACAATTTGAACCTGCTGTGCCACGTTCCCTGAGGACTTAGGCTTTAAGGCAAAAAACAACTTACAGTTATTTTTGAAATTCAGAAATTTAGATTTATCCCCCAAAAACAAATCTGGCATGGGAATCCTAGGTTCCACAACTGGCAACCCAGCAAGATAGGTAGCAATACTCCGAACCTCAGTGGCAAGCTGATCCACACGGCCAGACAACTGTGCAAACTCCATTGAGAGAGAAAAAAAAAAATTCCTCCTCAGCACCCAGAGAAAAGAAGGGAAAAAAAATGCAACAAACAGAGTTTCCTTATTACTATTTTCCCCTTCTGTGAGTACCATACAATTTTCAGTTTTTGGGCCGGTTATACTGTTATGTTTCGGTAGCTGAGGAGAAATAGCAAAAAATAGCAAAAGCGGTGTAATGCTGGTATTGTCTGTACTTTGTTTTCCAGCATTACTCAGCATGTCTCTGCTTTAACCCTTTTGCTCCTTTCCCCCTAACCAGCTGGGATACTGTTGTCTGTTACCTGTATGGATGCTGCTCAGTTCCCAGCTCTGCTGCGTAGCCGTACTTGCGTGAGTGTCTCCGCTGCGTTGCATGACCACCCGCATGTGCGGTCCCTGACCTGCTGTAAAAGCCATCCGTAGGTTGCAAAGTCCTCTGCAGTGGTGCATGACTTACTACGTGTGTGGCAGCAGCTTCTGTCAGTTGCCTGGCCTGCTGTAGAGACCATCCGTAGGTTGCAAAGTCCTCTGCAGTGGTGCATGACTTACTACGTGTGTGGCAGCAGCTACTGTCAGGTGCCTGGCCTGCTGTGAAGACCATCCGTAGGTTGCAAAGTCCTCTGCACTGTGCATGTCTTACTACGTGTGTGGCAGCAGCCACTGTCAGGTGTTCCTCTGTGTTGAGCTGTCTGGCTCTGCATAGGGGGCGCGGCCCACACCTGTCCTGCTTTTATGAGGATTGGGTGTGTACTAGAATTACTGCTCCAGCCTATCGCTGTGAAGCAGTTCATATATAAAGTTCCCCAGTCCTAGTGGGCGTTGCCAGAGCTTCGCATTGAATCTGCATTGAGTTCCTGAACTTAGCCGTTTGTGGTTGTGTGTTCAGCTCCTGCTCTGAGTTCGATCAGCTCTGGAGAGCTGATTCCCTGTTCCTGCTGTGTCTTGTTCCCTGAATCTCTGCTCCTGGATCTATCCTGGTACCTGAATGTCTGAACTGTGTCTTGTGTTTCCGCCTATGCTGGGGGCTGATTACCCAGATCGCCGTTCCTGGAGGCTGTATATCCAGGCCTGTTCCTGCTGTGTCTTGTTTCCTGAATCCCTGATCCTGGATCTAACCCGGTACATGAATGTCTGAACTGTGTCTTGTGTTTTCGCCTATGCTGGGGGCTGAGTACCCAGATCGCCCTTCCTGGAGGCTGTATATCCAGGCCTGTTCCTGCTGTGCTAATTACCTGAATCCCTGATCCTGGATCGCATCCTGTACCTGACAGTCTGAACTGTGTCCTCTGTGTTATGTTCCTGAAATCCTGCTGTGTCCTGAACCCTGTGCCAGTGACTGTGAATCCTTGCTATATAACCTGAGTTCATCTTGGAAGGAGGAGTCCGGTGTATGCTGAGTTTCTGTTACTCTGTGCTCAGCTTCTGTGCAATTCCCGGCCAGCTCCCGTTGAGCCTGGCGGGGCTTGCACCAGACCACTGGGGTTCCTTTTCAGGTCGCTGCCAGATGTCCGGATCCTATGCCTGATGACCATGGCCTGATGTCCGATGTCCGGCGACCACTTCCAGATGTCCGGATCCTATCCTCCCTGCCTGATGTCCGGAGCCTGCCGATCGTTGCCAGATGTCCGGAGCCTGCCGATCATTGCCAGATGCCCGGAGTCCGATGTCAATGTCCCGTCCATGTTCCTGACTCCCTGTGATCCAATCCGTGTTCCTGATGTCCTGTCCGTGTTCCTGTGTCCTGAGATCCAATCCGTGTTCCTGATATCCAGTCCGTGTTCCTGATTCCCTGAGATCCAATTCGTGTTCCTGATGTCCTGTCCCTGAGATCCAATCTGTGTTCCTGATGTCCGGTCCGTGTTCCTGTGTCCTGATGTCCTGTCTGTGTTCCTGGGATCCAATCCGTGTTCCTGATGTCCTGTCCCTGAGATCCAATCTGTGTTCCTGATGTCTTGTCCGTGTTCCTGAGATCCAGTCCGTGTTCCTGATGTCCCGATGTCCTGCCGGTTCCTCCTTGGTCTACCCGTGATGACCCCACCATTATCTGAAGTCTGTCTGATGTTCTCCTGCTGAGCCTGTGCTACGCCTGAGGCCTGAGAGGCCGCCCAAGTATGCCCGTGCCAGATCACCCTGGACTGCATCTACCCGTGAGGTCCTCCTGCATTCGTCTGTGATCCTGAGTCGTGTACCCTTCTCTGATGTGCGGAATCGGGAGCCTGGTCTTATGTTCTGTTTATGTACTGTGTTTCTTTAAGTAAACTTTATGTTTCTTCATACCTGAAGTTGTGCGGTGTTGTCTAGTCCTGCAGGTCGCCATCTTGCCCACATGCTCAGCTGCCACGGATCCCGGTCGCTGCCCTTCCCTAGTCCGGGCAGGCCCGGGTCTCCCTCCGTGGTCCAGTGGGTCCACATTCTCTTACCATCTGGGACTCATGCCTCACGTCGTCGTGGACAGGCGGCGTGGGAGCATTGGCTAGTTAGGCAAGCTATGCCATGTCCCAACGCCCCGCAGCCGTGGGAAGCGTCACAAGCGGTATTACACCAGAGAGGCTGGAACCTATTGGATTGTAGTAACCTGAACTAATCATACAACTAGAAGTAGCCGTGGAGCGTTCCTACGGTGATCCTAGACGCCTTGTCACAGCCTGAGAGATAACTACAACTAAAGGCAGAAAGATGAAAGCTATCTGCCCCGGAGCAAATCCCCAAAGAAAATAGGAAGCCCCCAAACATGTAATGGCGGTTAGACAAGAAGAAAGCACGGACACAGACAGAAAATAGAATGAGCAAACGCTGGGGCCCAATCTGTCTAGACAGAAAAGTACAGGAAAGAATTCTGACTGCAATCCAACAAAACCCTAACAAAAATTCCAACACTTCTGATTGCCAAAAAACCTGAGATCACACGATCTCATCCACCTAAATCAGATCTCTGGTGTAACAAAACGCTATTCAGCAAATAAAAAGTAACAAAGGAGCAAAGCAAAAGTGCAGACACAAACGGAAAACAATTGCAGCGCCAGACCCCCAAAAGGGGACAGGCTGCAGTCCACTGCAAGCAGCAAACCAGCAGAGAAAATCAAACAGAGGAAAAAAAAACAACAAACACTTATCTGAAGGAGAGCAGGAAACTAGCAGTGCTTCAAGCAAGACCAGAAGGAACAATTGATAACCGGCAAGGCTGCTGGGAACTCAGGCCACTTATATACTTCCATTCAGCGCCAGCTGAAGGCCATTCAGTAATCAGTTCATTACCCTCAGCAACCACCGGAGGGAGCCCCAGCTCAGAAGCCGCCTCCAGCATATTCACAACAGGACACATTAGGCAGGTGCACACTGATTCCATAAGAACCAGAGTGCCACCCCCCTATACACACAGAGAAGAAAGCATGCAGAGAGCAGGCTGGAAGCAAGAGGCACATAGCATGGAGCCGGCAGCAGACAGAATTCACAGCATGGCCTGGAGCAGTGAGTAAGTTGATGTGTGGGGGATGGGAGGCTATGCAGTGATGCCGGCAGGGTTGTTACAACTATGCACGCATAGTAGATATGGAATTTCTATAAATCACATCCACTATGGTGTAACACCTGGCTGCAGCAGGTTTGACGCTGCATAAATGCTCAGCGTCAAACTCGCATCAGTTCCTGATTGTGGGCACTTGCCCTTAGGCCTCTGTATTTACACTACTTCCAGTTGTCTGAAGGAGCAGCGCCCAATTGTGCCAGGAGCAGCGTAAAAGACTGGTGGAAAGCATGCCAAGACGCATAAAAGCTGTGATTAAAAATCATGGTTATTTCACAAAATATTGATTTCTGTACTCTTCCTGAGTTAAAACATTAGTATTGTTGTTTCTAAATGATTATGAACTTGTTTTCTTGGCATTATTTGAGGTCTGAAAGCACTTGATCTTTTAATTTTGAGCATTTCTCATTTTTAGAAAAAAAATACACATTTTTTGCTTGGAAATTCGGAGACATATTGTCAGTAGTTTATAGAATAAAAGAACAATTTGCATTTTACTCAAAAATATACCTATAAAGAGAAAAATCAGACAAACTAAAAGTTTTTCAGTGATCTCTTAATTTTTGCCAGAGCTGTATATATACACCAGGAGAGGGTATATTAGTACAGAATTCACCACATTTTTTGCTTTAGTTTTTTTCTATTTTCCTTCTCTAAAACCTAGGTGCGTCTTTTAGTCTAAAAAATGCGGTATATTTTACTAATGTAAAACACACACAGTATTATGTTTATTTATTTTAGTTATTTTTAACTGGTTGACAGTAATTGAGGGCTTTCAGAAGGCACCAGGCCATCTTGGCAATCCATTGGCACCCTGAGATTGTCTCTAAGTGGGAGCCAATAGATGTCTAAATCGGTGAGTCACCCTGATTGCACAACTTATAGAAGCACTCCCACCAAAGTTTGTATCCTCGTAATATATTGCAATCATATTATACAGCACTGTGTACTTACAGTTGCTCATTTTGCCATTCTACCAGCTAATTCTTCTCTATTCCATTTGGTCTATGACATTGCATGATTAACCTCTTCACGACCATTGGCCTATATTTACATCAAAGGTCGTGTTGCTGACTTTGATGCTGGCTCCGACATCTTTCCCCCGCATGTGATGACTGATTTCTCCCTGAAATACTGCTATTTAAAGCACAGGCGATCGGACAATCGCAGCTTCAAGTCTAAGGGGACTATTGAAGACAGGAAAAGTAAAAAGGAAAGTTTTTGAAAATATGAAAAAAAAAAGTTCAAATCACCCCCCTCTTGCCTTATTTTGAAAATAAAAGAAAAAAAATGTTTGCGTTCACAAATGTCCAATCTATCAAAATGTAAAATAAAGTAATCCAATCGTTACTTGGCATAAAAGAAATAAATCAAAAGTCCTAAATTACGTTTTTTTTTGGCCACCGCAACATTGCAATAAAATGCAATGACAGGTGATTAAAACATTGTACCTACTCCAAAATGGCATCAGTAAAAACATCAGCTTGGGAATCAAACAATAAGCCCTCAGCTAGCCTGAGATCCTGAAAAATTAAAATGATAAGGGTCTCGGAAAATGGTGACATAAGTAAAAAAATATGTTCTTACAAATTTTGGAATTTTTTTTTCACCACCTAAATAAAAATAAAACTATGGTATCTGCGTACTCGTAATGACCTGGAGAATCATAACTAATGGCACATCAGTTTTAGCATTTAGTGAACTTGATAAATAAAAAACAGCTGTGGAAGTTTTTTGCACTTGGAATTTTTTTCCCCTTTTCCAGCATACTATATGGAAAAATCAATCTTGTCATGCAAAAGTATAGCACAAAAAACAAGCCCTCATATGGCTCTATTGACGGAAATATAAAAAAGTTATGACTGGAAAGAAAGGGAGAAAAAATGAAAGCGCAAAAGCGGTAAATCTTCAGGTCATGAAGGGATTAAACAGCAGCAAGCAGTTAGCATCTGGTGCTGGCTGTATAACAGCTCATAAGCCCGCTGCATACCCCTGCACCAGACATGCTCCCTACATATACAGTGCATGTCTGAAAGGGGCAAATAAAACCTCACATCAGTGGTGACTTATACTCAGTAGCATAACTGCAAGGCTTCCTTTGTACAAAGGTTTTTTTACTGTCTTGTAAAAACCGCAATCATATAATGTGTTTTTTTTTTGTGGCGTTCTTTTCTATACACACACCGGTTTTTGCCTATGTGGAAGGCCGGTTTCACACGTCCTGATATTTCCGTTACCAGAAAAATCTGTACCGGAGATATCAGTGTCCGTGTGTGTACTATGTGCGGCACACGTGTGGCAACCGTGTGCCACCCGTGTGCCGCATCAGTACCACACGGACGGCCGCTGGGGAAGTAGCGGCTACAGTAAGCCGCTGTCCCCCTGCAGCTGGTGCTGAAGCCGGCTGTAATTCCCCCTGCTCTGCCTGCGAGCAGAGGAGAACGATAACCGGTATATTAATACACCACACTTCGTTCTCCTCTGCTTGCAGGCAAATCAGAGGGAATTACAGCCGGCTTCAGCACCAGCTGCAGGGGGACAGCGGCTTACTGTAAGTGCAACTTCCCCAGCGGCCGTCCGTGCACCCGGAGGACTGTGTGAACAGTTCTCCGTGTGCACGTGTGCGGGACGTTTTCCGATCCGTGTGTCCGTGTCAAAAGGGACATGTCTACGTGTTTGGCACACGGACACACGGACCGTGTGAAAACACACACATTGTAAGGTTCTGTGTACATGTTCCTGAAACTCAGTTTGTTCGTCAGCCATTTTACTTTCTGTCTTGCTGCAGCTATCTTGCCCTCAGTCAAAATGGAGTTTCCAGCTTGCATGTTCCCGCCCTGATTCTCTCCTTTTGCTTCTTAAGCAGCCACAGCTGAGCAATCAGTGCTTCAGAATCTAGCCTGCAGTGAACCTGTGACCTGACTCCTGAAGCCTTGGACCTTGTACTCCAGCTATTCCTACTGAGGAACTCTGAAGCACTTGTGGACTCTGAACCCTGCTCTTTGAAAGACCCACGTTTGCATGGACTTACGGTAACAGAGAAGAAGATCCTGAACCTGTTGTGGAGAGTGATTGCTGAGCTTAGATTACTCTGGCCTGCTGTGTCTCCTGCTTCTGTGTCTGCAAACTGTGTGACTATTTTTGCCAACTTGTATGAAGTAATACAAGACTTTCTATATCAAACCTGTGACTCCTGTGTTTTCATCGCACCCAAGCAGAAGACGCTATATGAACTGTACTACATACATTACAAGATTCTGAAGCCAAACGTTAGTGTCTGCTGGGTCTGGAAAGGCTGTGTCTGCTGTAACTGTGGATATCTGATGTCCGGTTGTACTTTCTGTGATGACAGTGGTTGTGACTTCTCACAACCATTCCAGGTGAGCAATTCCCTTAAGTGTTTTTTTTTTCTGCAGTGTTACCACAGGTAAACACTATTGTTTTTTTTTTTTTCTCTTTTTTGTCTGCTGTAACTGTGGATATCAGATGTCCGGGTGAACTTTCTGTGATGATAGTGGTTGTGACTTCTCACAACCATTCCAGGTGAGCAGTTCCCTTAATTTTTTTTCTCTCTGCAGTGTTACCACAGGTAAACACTATTGTTTTTTTTTTTTCTCCTTTCCTCTTCTTCCAGTACTCCTGTCTTAAAAGATCTGGAAAATGGAGGCCCGCATAAAGGAACTTTGCGGAGTGACTGATAATATCCTTGCAGATTTGCAGAATATAAAGACCCGTTTTTCAAGCCTACAGGACCTCACTAATCACAATTTGCAAGTGTTTGGACAGACTGCCCAGGATTTGCGAGCCAGGATTGAGGTTCTAGAGGAGCGAGTCCAGGCTCCTGCCGTAGCCCCGAGTTCTGGGATTCCCAAGTTGCCCCCTTTTCGTTTTGGCGGTGAACGTGAGAAATTCAGGGGATTTATTAATCAATGCAATCTTTTTTTTTCTGCACATGCTTCACAATTTCCCACTGAACGATCTAAGGTGCTTACTATAATTATGTTGCTTACCAACAAGGCTTTGATGTGGGCAAACCCTCTGATTGAGACTGAGGATGATTGTTTGAATCACCTTGATGCTTTTATTTCAGCCATGGGGCAGGTGTTTGATGACCCCAATCGAGGTGCAACAGCTGAAGCAGCCATGTTAGCTTTGCGCCAAGGTAAGCACTCGGTAGCTGAATATGCCTTGGATTTCAGGAGATGGGCCCTTGATACCACCTGGGACAGTTCCGCCAAAAAATCTATTTTTCGAAAGGGGTTATCTCCACTGATTAAGGATGAACTTGCTCGTGCCGACCCTCCCACTGCGTTAGGTGACTTTATTAACTACTGCATCCGTATTGATGCTCGTCTGACTGAACGCAGACAAGAGAGATGGTTCGAAAGCAATCGCACTAACCTTTTCCTACCTTCCTCTCCAGCTAAGGAACCTTTGAGTAGGATTACACGGGAACCTGAACCTGAACCCATGCAGGTAGACTCTTTACAACGACGGGTTAGTGATGCACGCAAGGAACATCGTTTTAAGGAGAATCTATGTTTCTATTGTGGTAAGTCAGGGCACTTCATTATAAACTGCCCCAGCCGTTCTCGTAAGACTACTGCAGCACTCATTCATTGTGAGTGTTGCGAGAGGGGATCTGTCAGGTCCGAGCCTCAGGCTCCAGAGAGATCTGCAGCAACCGATCTTGATTTCTCGGACTTAAACTCCGTTACCTCTGAGGACGTTGACTGTGTAAACGCTGCCATTTTTCAAGTTTCCTCAGCGGTGTCCCAGCTGAGTTGTAAGAAAAACAATTCTCATTGCTTTCTTTCCATCAAACTCTGGGTTGACTCAGCTTGGGTGTCTAGCTCTGCTATGATCGACTCAGGGGCAAGTGGAAATTTTATGGATGTCTCCTTTGCTCTGAAACAGGGGATACGTTCAGTGAAGAAGGCTACTCCAGTACAGATGGAAACTGTGGATGGCTCCCTGCTGACCTCTGGACCAGTGGATCAGGAAACAGAGCCTTTGAGGGTTCTTATGGGTAAAGATCATCAAGAGAAACTGTCCTTTATGCTTATCTCTTCTCCCCACTTTCCCATTATTCTAGGGCTACCATGGCTGCAGGCTCAGAATCCTACCATTAACTGGGAGACCAAGGAATTACACTTTCCAGAGAAACAGATGAGTCCAAAAGTTTCAGCTTGCTCTGTTCCTAAAGGAACCATGTCAGTCCCTGAACTACCAGCTGTATACCAGGACTATGTGGATTTATGTGACAAGAAGAACGCTGACCAGCTTCCTCCTCACCGTCCATATGATTGTCCAATTGAATTATTGCCTGGAGCAGAGATACCTTTTGGTAAGATCTACCCCCTGGCGGGGCCCGAGCTAAAGGCTTTAAAGGATTACATAGATGAAAATCTAGCCAAGGGCTTCATACGCCCCTCTTCATCTCCTGCAGGTGCACCCATCTTCTTTGTAAAGAAGAAAGATGGATCTCTGAGACCATGCGTAGACTATAGAGAACTCAATAAGGTTACTATTAGAAACCGTTATCCATTGCCTTTAATCCCTGAGTTATTGGAGAGAGTGCGACATGCCAAAATTTTCTCTAAACTAGATCTTCGTGGGGCCTATAACTTAGTCCGTATTAGACCTGGGGATGAATGGAAGACTGCATTCAGGTCACGCTATGGACACTTTGAATATCTAGTTATGCCTTTTGGTCTGAGTACTGCCCCAGCCACTTTCCAACACTTGGTGAATGACATCTTCAGGGATCTCCTAGATACATTCGTGGTAATTTATTTGGATGATATTCTAATTTTTTCTAACTCCACAGAGGAACATCATGGACATGTGAGAATGGTCTTGGAACGTCTAAGACAAAATCATCTTTACATCAAACTTGAAAAGTGTGAATTCCATAGGACCGAAATTCAATTTCTGGGGTATTTACTGTCTACACAAGGAATTAGTATGGATGGAAGTAAAACCCAAGCCATCAAGGATTGGCCAAGTCCTAGAAATGTGAAGGAGGTACAGCGCTTCATCGGGTTTGCCAACTTCTATAGACGTTTCATTAGAAATTTCTCTG